>CM031944.1:20477239-20505937 GCA_018749465.1 Paracanthobrama guichenoti | reverse complement strand
TTCTTGTCTTTACCACCCACTGCAGCTTATACCAGCGGCGGAAATAAAGCGCCCAGTTACAATAACTAAAAGTAGCGGGAGAAGCGTGGCTATAATGTGACTATATTGTATTGCAATAGGTAACACTTCAAAGTCAATACCAAATCAAAACTAGTTGCTTACATAATTTGTAGTTGAAAGAATTTAATGACAAAATCTAGTTATGGATTTACACTTAAAATAGTTACAAAATAAATGTATGAGATGATGAGAAAACTTATACCATTAATCGTACCCAGCATGAATTTTACCTGAGAGAGAGAGAGAGAGAGAGAGAGAGAGAGAGAGACAAAGAAGAGAGAAGAGAAGAGAGCAAAGAAGAGAAGAGCCAAAGAGAAGGCCCCAAGAAGAGAGCGCCAGAGAAAAAGAGCCAGAGCAACAGTTACAATCTTCTTTTTATCTATTCCTTGACCATGTGACTTAAACCCTAACATGAGCCATTCAAACTGACCAATCAGACCAAACTTCCCCACGGTGTTACAGGTGTGACACACATTTGGCCTACAGGCCTTCAGCATTTCTTTGTCTTTAGGAATTCCAAATGGCCCTCCTAGAGAGAGATGGGGGTTGAAAACAGTAAAGCAAATGTCTTTGTTCATTTTACAAAATCAAATATCTTTGATTATTTTCAATTCTTTCATGTTTACCTGGCTAGAATAAACATTAATCTTGATTTATCTTGTATAAGTCTAAATTCCTTTATTCAAGTAGTGTCGCATGAGGAGTTTGTAGGAGTTTCCGTAAATCTTTCTGTCAGGACAGATCCATACCGAGGACCCCATGACCGGAGCATGGCGCTAAGCATGAGGGGCAATCTGATTTCTGACTGTCACTGTTATTAACAAGTTGCAGCTCTCGTGACTATTGCTAAAATTACACTTTCTATTATGAGTAAGCATGTGCGACTCACTTAAAGTAAAATAGTTCACTCTGTAATCCTCTGTAATCTCAGAACTGGCTAATTTGCGTCCGTGAGGTAATGTAATTATAATCGCGAGCATTATCCTCTGAGCGACTCCGGGTCCCATGGAGGAACGAATATTTGCAATTAAGAGATACTAAGAAAATCAATGATCTAAATTAAATCACAACTAAACTTATGATCAGCTGTTAAATTACAAATGCAACAAAATTACAAAGAATTTGAGTCAGATAAAATTATTCATGGAGTCAGATTTTTGAATTGGATCTTCACATTTTAATAAATTAAAGTGATTTTTCTAGAAGCGCCAGAAAAGACATACACGCAGGAAGTCCTTGACCAACTGCTGGATTCCTACGTTGGGCCAATCAGCTGGACCTTACAAAGTGGTGACTGCCCTCCGTGATCTCCCAGTCTCAGGAGAGTGACGCGTGCTTGGCGCGACAATTCAGATCCAAGCCGAGTGAGCATGAGGTTTGAGGTTCTACTTTTCTGTCTACAAATGTCCTGGTAAGTCCATTTTTGTTTACCTTTTTAGAAAGTGTTGAGGGAAAACCTAGACACACCCAATATAAACACATTTGTAGAACAGGTCGGTATACCCACATTAGACCGGAGACCGTAGAAATCCGGTGGTGTTTAAGATTATTAGAAAACAACATGGCTTGTCAGGGAAATGGTAGTTCGGAAAGTGTAGATAAGGAGGTAATGGACACTCTTGGAGTGCAAATTAAAGATCTTCTCTTTCGCTTGCGTAACAAGGGAGTAGATTTTGAGTGGAGCAATGATAAAATTTTATTCGAAGAATGTTGCGAATCAGCAGGATTTCCTGTATCTGCGGTAAGTCGCAAGCGATAAACAGTAAAATTGGTAGCGAGATAAATAGCGACAGCGATGATGACGTGCAGCTCTATTAAGCAGTGTGCAAGGCCATCTGGACCTGAGAGCGCGTGAGTTTTCCTAGAAACCGTGAATGAGGAAAATAGGCCAAAAGCCGAAACAACGTAGTCCCATAATGACTCGAATTAAATCAGGCTCGGTTCACTGAAAACCAGTGAACATTGCTGTGCTTAAAACAATGAAAATGCAGATGATGAAGTCACTACCATTAGCCGCCCTTTAACTTACGCGAAGAATGCACCAAACACAAAGAAGTTGTGGGAATGATGCCCGAAAAGGGCCCGTTCCAACCCTACTGGGACAACTTAATGTTACAGGCATCAGTGTACAAATTAGAGATCAGGGATGTTTGGCAAGTAGCCCTCCTTACTATTCCAGACGAGCTAAAACCAAAAATGCCCCGTGAATTGAGAAGTGGAGAAATTGTAGTCAAACAGGAAGATGAGGACGAAAAACGATGTGTATGAAAGATTGAGGGGACTCTATTAGAGTTAAGGGGACCAACACACGCTGAGTGGAGTAGAATTTTAGAAATAAAACAGGCAAATAAAGAACCGTTTGAAATGTATGCTGAGCGCCTATGGGTGACCTACAAAGAGCATTCAGGGTTAGAAGATGCACCATGCGCGATCAGGAAGTTTTACTACAACTCCTGAAAAATAACGCCGGTTCCCATATACAGCAGGCATTAGCTCACGGGCCGATCCACCAGAGAATACCTTTGGTGGATTGGGCTTCCAAAATAGAGGCCAGACTAAAACAAAACAGAGCTCGTTCCATTGCAACAACACAATGGTTGGCCGAAGGAAAAGATGTTGGAGATCCTAATCCTAAACCTCAGATACCGCCTCGTTGTAAGTATTGCAAGAAAATCAATCATACCGTTCAGAACTGTCTTAGATTGAAACGCGTGCAAAACAATCAAACCATGCACTCTAAAAATGACAGTGACAT
Organism: Paracanthobrama guichenoti; assembly: GCA_018749465.1. Classification (NCBI taxonomy): domain Eukaryota; kingdom Metazoa; phylum Chordata; class Actinopteri; order Cypriniformes; family Gobionidae; genus Paracanthobrama; species Paracanthobrama guichenoti. The sequence goes on along the minus strand of CM031944.1, from coordinate 20,503,122 downwards.
TCTCAGGCGTTTAGGGAATTTGATTGCAGGGAAGGATAATTCAGAAAACAGCTTAAAGCAAACTGAAGAAAAACCAACGAGCCAAGATAGCCCGTATAATAAATTGCAGACAGAGCTCGCAGCCCTGTTAGCGAAATTTAGCAAACCCCAATAGGGGTGCGTGGCCTCCGTCGCTATAGGAAAGCGTTGTCACCAGCGGTAACCGCATCAAAATACGAGCTAATCTTGGAGGCCGGTTAGTTAATATTCTCGTTGATTCTGGAGCCGCCTGCTCTTGTACGAACCTTCCGGTACCCCTATGCGAGAACAATTCAAATTAAAGGTATAGGCGATACTTTGATGACCGCAACACAAACAAAACCAGTGAGACTCGATTTGGGCATGGCAGTGCTAACAGAACATTTCTGGTATTTACCAGAGAATAGTGAAGGAACTGTGCTGGGAATGGACATTATGAGAAAGCATGGATTTGTCATTCATTGCTTTGAAAAACAAATTGAACTACAAACAAATAAAACCACAAAGAGATGCTTGCCTAAAGGCAATGCAAGCATTATGTCCATCTCCAGTTCAGATCCAATTCAACTTCTCATCAGCAAACACAGCAATGTTTGGGCTGATCATGAACACGACTGCGGCCTTGTTGACTTTGAGGTATGCATCGAGGAGAGCCCCTCCCCCCGCAAAACAATACCGCATCAAGCCAGAGGCAGAGGTCGCTGTTCATGAGATAGTACAACAACTTGAGAAAAGAGGAATAGTTCGGCGATGCAGTTCAACCACAAACTCCCGTGTCTGCCAGTGCCAAAACCTAATGGTAAATGGCGTCTGTGCATTGATTATCAGCGTCTCAACAAAGTTTTACCAAAGCGACACCAATAGTAGCAAATCCAGCTACTATTTTATCACAAGTCTCAACCAATGCTTCGTGGTTCACAGTGCTTGACATCAAAAATGATTTCTGGTCTCTTAAAGTTAAACGAGAAGACCAATGGAAACTAGCATTTACTGTAAACCAAATGCAGTATACATGAAACAGAATGCCACAGGGCCTTCACAACAGCCCAGCCATTTTTCACAGAGCTGTGGCAGATGTGCTCAGTCCCTTACTAGGGAATGGCAAGGTCGTTCACTATGTAGACGACATTCTGATAGCTACAGAAGAACCACTTGAGAACCACTTGCAGCTGGTTGATGACGTTTTGCATAGGTTGGGTGACGCGAGGCTTAAAATGAACAAAGAAAAAGCCAAAATTGCACTAAAAGAGGTACACTACTTGGGGTACACTCTGACGCAAAGCCACAGAGCCTTAACAGACGATAGAAAAAGAAATGCATTGCCGAACTGCCTCGACCTCATACTTTAAACTCGCTGCAAAAGTATTAGGAACAGCAAACTATCTTCGAGTTCATCCCTGATTTTGCAAACACCTTGCTGCTACCGTTGTATTCTCTTCTAAAAGGAAAACAAAACCAAATGATGTCCTTGAATGGACTGACGAACACGAACAAGCTTTTAGCGATTTGAAACAGCGTTTGTGCTCCGCGCCTGCCCTGGGACTGCCCAACGTATCCAAAGCTTTCCACATTCAGGTAGACACGCATGAAATAACACTAAGCGGAGTCTTAGCTCAGGAACATGGGGGAAAACTGCGTCCAATCGCGTATTACAGCCGTAAGAAATCTCTGGTCGAGCAAGGATTCGACCCATGTACACAGCATGTGCTAGCGGTGCATTGGATGCTAAAAATAACAGAACCCATTGTCGGTTTTCAACCTGTTGTTGTACATACCATGCACGCCTGTCTGAATGCTGCTACAGGGCCAAATAAAGGGAGTTTCCTCCCAACGTTTGCTTGAGCTGGATAGCAGACATTCAAGCGTGTGAAATTACAATAAAAACACACGAATTTTGCCACATCTGCTCGGGGATGTTGAGGGAAATCCACACACATGTCAGCCTATCAAAGAGGCACAAAGCCTTGTACATGACCAGCCATTACCAGGCCAAGCACCTGTGTCCATAGATGGTTCCCGATTCTGTCAGAATGGTCATTTTTATGCTGGATGTGCTGTGTGGGCTCCCCATCTTCCCGAAACGGATGCGAGACAACAATTGTTGTTTAAATTACCATCTAGCATATCCGTGCAAGAAGCCGAACTCATTGCATTGCTAGAAGCGATTAAGGCACACCCTGAACTGCTTTGTGTGTATACAGACAGTCGGTATCGCGTTTGGTGTTGTAACTGATTTTATGGCCCAATGGCAGTTGCGAAAATTCCTCACCTCCGCCGGAAAGCCTATAAAACATTTCAGCACTATAACGTCAATATGGCAAGCAATACAAGCGCGAGAAACCCCATTTCTGTTGTGAAAGTGGCGGCACACATCAACAAAACCCTGATGTGCATGAGGAAAACAATAACGTTTTTTGACCAATTGGCTAAGCTGGCGCAGTGGCAGCGACCAGTGGGAAAAAGAGACTGCCTCTGCTTCTGTAGCAAGTGCTGTCCAAGTCACACCCATTGACCTCAAACAGTATCAACAAGATCTGTGGGTCTCTAATGGAAGCTTGTACTGCGCCTCTGAAGCAGGATCAGATGGTGAATGTAATTGAAGGCATAGTAATTCGAGACGGAAAATTTGTCGCTCCAGAAGCTCTCCAAAACCAATAATCAAATTATACCATGAGTATGCGCATGTATCGGCGACAAAAACCACGCAGTTGATACAAAATCAGTTTTGGTGGCAGGGAATGACAGCTGACGTTGAAAGATGGTGCAACACCTGCGTGGTGTGTGCTACCATCAACCAAGGAAAGCACGGCCGAACAAACCTCACGTAGGCCAGAACCACCGAAAGGACCTGGGAGTCCTTACAAATGGATTTCATTGGTCCACTATCCAGTGCCAAAGGGGGTATCGGTATTGCCTTGTGATAATTGATAAATTCTCAAAATGGGTTGAAGCAATTCCCACTCGGAATAACACGGCAAATACTGTGGCACGTGTGATGGCGAACCAAATCATCCCTCTTTGGGGCACCAATTCAAATTGAATCTGATCAGGGGACTCATTTTACTGGACAAGTGATGAAAAACATGTGCAAAAATGCTAAACATCAAGCAAAGATTCCATATTTCATATAGGCCACAAAGTTCAGGGAATGCTGAACGGTCTAACTGCACCATAAAAGAAAACATTGCAAAACAGATAGCACAACACCAAAACAGGTGGATTGATGCCTTACCCACAGTTCTGACTGTGTTAAGGAGACAACCCCATCAAAAGCTACAGGCATTAGCCCATATGAGCTTATGACTGGAAGGGTGATGAAGTTGCCCATTGATCCAGAAATTTCCCCAGCAGACCTGGGGCCTCTCATGCTTGCAACTCAGCAAACTGTGTTGGTGAAACTGCAAGAAAGATTGAAGGTGCTGCACACGCAGGCTGTACTGAAACAACAACAGTCAGACCTGTCAAATGATGCATGAATTTAACCCAATCTCTGAAACAAAATTTTCAGAAGGAGATGTGGTTATAATGCGTCTTCGTGAAACAAAATGCATTTTCCCTAGATGACACGGGCCCCTATGAAATTAGCGCTGTTTGTAACAGTTGTGTGGCCGTGAAAATCAGAGGAAAATTGAAATGGTACCACATGTCCCAGTGTAAACCATTCAAAGGTTCAGTGAGTTAAATATGATCTTCTTTCTTCTCAGGAGGATCACTGCAATTCCATGGAGGCCGGGCGCCAGGGTGGTATCCGGACCAACCTGCATCGAATTGGGACAACGCATCACACTCACACACCCTAGGATGCGAGAGATGGGTATGGAAATATACCAAGGGCCATTCACATCTTACACTCCAATTACATACAAAGAAATAGTCACATGGCCCCGGATTAGGACCGGAACCAAATTGCACCACAAAAATCTGCTGTAATACAGGGTCTACCCATCTCCCATACCAAAACCTTACCGGATACACATGCACCACAAGTTCACCATAATCTTATTGCCTGGGACCAACTTAAAATGTAGCCAGATTCAGAAATTGGTAGGATGTACACATTTTATGAGAAGAACAATTATGGCACAGATCCAAAAAAATGTTACTTCATTAAAGATCTTGAATCTACAACATATAGGTGCACACACACAACAACACATAACCATACACATTTAAAGTTTACTGAGCTTCTTTTGATCTAACAAAGAGGGCATCTAATAACAATGTAAAAACATTTGTTTGGACTAGTCGGAAAGAAGGAACATACTGTGTGGGAAAATGTGAGGCAAATATGGACAATTTTACTAGCCCTCACAATTGCTCATGGACTTTACACCATTGCTTTAATTTGACTACCTGTGGATACGAGAAACCCACACAGTGTCCAAAATTACATCCCACCTCCAGGTGGTCTGATCAAAGGAAATGTAAATAAGACATTGCTTCATGATGTCAACCTTGTGATAACACATGTGACGTATAAGATCTCTAATATTTTGTCTGCTTATGTAAAACACTGTAACATTAATGACAAAACATACACATGGCTATAGTCACGCGTCGATGATTTAGTTTCTGATTACAAAAATAGACTTGCAGTCCAAATTCCACCTGCTCGTACTAAACGAGACCTGCTTGGAAATATAGCAGGCCTTTTTGGTTCAGTCAATTCTGTATCCAACACCTACAAAATAACAGGTCAATCTCAATTTTCAACATGGTTGGCAAATCAGGTGGCCACTGGTTTCCAACACATCACTAATAGTGCTTGAGAATATTATCAAAGCGGTCAGATCCGAGCGCAGGCGCTTCTGACGACCAACCAGACAATTTTCAATCAGACCCGTACCATCGAGCATGACTTAGCCTGTAGGTTGTATGCACAAGATTTGTTTACTGCAGCAAGACAGGAGATTTTAGATCTTCGTCTCCATAAAACACCTAGGCATGTTTTAATTGATCTTATTGAAATTTTAGACCTGCATAGATGTCTTGCATCAGAAAATGAAGAATATTAATTACTCTGAATTATTATCAACGTTAATGATGTATACTGGAAATGAATGTACTGGCTGTATTGGGTTCTTTGCCACTTTCCCTTTAATCCACCCAGATCAGGTTTACCTAGATTCCACCGCCATACGCTCTATTGGTGTTGTAGTAAAGGATCAGATCATTAAATGGGACCATCTTACGGGGTATATGACTTTGAAGGGCACTGGAACCTTGTTTACCACACGCACCTGTTGTCATGAAACATCAAGTTATATTATTTGCACTTGCAACACGTTACAACCTTTTTCTTCTAATGACTCTAAGCTGGTTAACGTCCAGTCATTGCATGGTCATTCTGATGCTGTTCAAGTGTCTCACACACAGTGGTGCGTCGTCAGCGAGATGAATTCCTTCACCTACGGAGGTCTGACCTGCTCTGCAAACCACACCTTCTGTTTAGAAGTGAAAGAGGATTTTACGATGGGCCAGATAAACATCCTGGGAAGGATGCCCATGGACTCAGACATTTCTCCCTGGTGGGAGGACACTTTCTATTAACAAAGCACACAGGACTTGGTAAAAACAATGGACTTAGTACAAGAAATTATCTTGCAGACGGAATACCATCTCAACCAAGCACAAGTGGAAGCAAATCTGGTGAAAAAGACTGCAGAGATCCTGTCCAGTTCCTCTACCCGCTCAGCACGTTATGCTTACACATGGTGGGACTGGATGTTTTCCGTGGATGTGCCATCGCCAGCGTGGTCATCTTCTTCTTCACACTCTGGCAGTGCTGTTACTTTAGATGTCTTCTTCAAACGATGCGCACATCAACCAACATGGCCATCGCACTCAGCCCATTACAGGTACCAGCTCTACGGAAAGTGCAGTTGTAAAGCAAACTTCAAGAAATCCCTGAAAATGGCCCCTCGGAGACTGCTCTGAATCTGCTCCAAGGGACCAAGGGCGGAACTGTAAGAATGGATTTCACCTGAGAGCGAACTCAAGAGATCTAAGCTGCACTAAGACAATAAAACTTCACTCATCTGAATAAGAAAAAACAAGACTCAATCTTATCTCCTCCCTGCCGAGTTCTGACCCTCTCACTCTTCCTGCCTCGGAGACCACACAATCATGCAAATCTCACAGATACTGCCACAAGGTGTTTCTTTGACTTTTGGTGTTTCTGGTAAACAGGTTTCATTCCCACATCAGAGGAACAGGTCATAATAAAGACAACAGAGCTTGTTCCCCTGGTGTGGGATATTGTAGCGAATATCTAGCCCCAGGGGAAATGGTGCGGGATTTATGCATGCGTTTAATCGTGTTACGATCAAACATGCACAGATCCGCACAGAGGGGAATTTTGATATTAACAATTGATTAAAACAATTATTAATATCTAGGGGCTTAATTCAACTTTTAGAAATTTCTTTGATTCTAGAATTGAGTTCAAAGGAACGGATACTTGTCCACCAAATATCTTCCTTTTAATAACTCTTAAACAACGTTTCTCTGGCCAGGAGAAATATCTTTCTTTTAATTTGTAACAGGGTCGGTTCACTGTAAAAGTGACCTATTTATGAGAAAACCAAGCGCAATCACCAAAGTGTGAATATATATATATTTTAATAAAATCAACAAACAATAAACAAACATACACAAATTAACTGAAAGCAGGGAGAGAGAGAGAGAGAGAGAGACAGAGCAACAGTGATATTATCGACACAACCTATGATCACAAACGAGGAATCAGTCCAGCTTATTGGTATAAGCTCAAAACTTTATAACGACAGCTTAAGGGATACTTGCATATGTTTCCTTGGTTGTGAGCTCGTGTGTTTAGGGGAATTCGCGATCCGGTCCGTGTTTCAATCTTGCCGGGTGGTTCCCTTGAGTCCGCGGGAAATTCAACTTTGGTTCCTTTGTGTGATGAGATCCGTTGGAAGGTGGCGAAAAGGAAGAGGAAAGAGGTGGTCTAACCCAAGAGTTAAAGGAATGGCGAGGCTTGACGCCATTCTTCCTTAAGCATTCACTGGCTATAAGTTTCTAACCTATCAAACACATCTAAAATGGTTATAACAAAAAACATGCATACATATAGGGAACAGTACCTAAAATGAAGAATAACTAAGTTAACAGTCATATGATCTGTTCGGATGTCCTTTGGTATGTGTGAGGTGGGGGGCTGGTTTATGACGGTGAGCTGCACGAGGCATGGTTTGTGTCCTTTTAGCACCGTTAACCTGTCAGTCTGTAGACTTCACGGCGCCGGTCTTGCTTGAGTCATTATAAATAATCAAAGTATTGGTCCGTTGATCATTTATGAGCACCGTCCATACGCTACAAGATGCTTGTAAAGATCTTTTTGTAAACATTTGCTGTCATCCCCCAAAGCTAGGTGTGACCATTTGGTCACGAGAAAAGATTCAACCAAAAGCTGCATAAATATTTGGGTGCTAAATGTTTATTGTTCTGTTGTTCTGGTTGAGTATTTAAAGGGAATGGACAGACCACTCGCGGAAGCATCTGTAATCAGAACTTCCCACGCTGTTGAAGTGTGTCTCTATTGCCAGGTAACAATGACTCTTGGAAACTATTTTTTATGTTTTTTAGAATGATGTTTTATATTGTATGCTGATCAGTTGTGTATTATGGATTCTTTCTAAATTCCTTTATTTTGATATGTTTACCTGGCTAGAATAAACATTAATCTTGATTTATCTTGTATAAGTCTAAATTCCTTTATTCAAGTAGTGTGGCATGAGGAGTTTGTAGGAGTTTCCGTAAATCTTTCTGTCAGGGCAGATTCATACCGAGGACCCCATGACCGAGCATGGCGCTAAGCATGAGGGCAATCTGATTTCTGACTGTCACTGTTATTAACAAGTTACAGCTCTCGTGACTATTGCTAAAATTACACTTTCTGTTATGAGTAAGCATGTGCGACTCACTTAAAAGGTAAATAGTTCACTCTGTAATCCTCTGTAATCTCAGAACTGGCTAATTTGCGTCCGTGAGGTAATGTAATTATAATCGCGAGCATTATCCTCTGAGCGACTCCGGGTCCCATGGAGGAACGAGTATTTGAAATTAAGAGATACTAAGAAAATCAATGATCTAAATTAAATCACAACTAAACTTATGATCAGCTGTTAAATTACAAATGCAACAAAATTACAAAGAATTGGAGTCAGATAAAATTATTCATGGAGTCAGATTTTGAATTGGATCTTCACATTTTAATAAATTAAAGTGATTTTTCTAGAAGCGCCAGAAAAGACATACACGCAGAAGTCCTTCGACCAACTGCTGGATTCCTACGTTGGGCCAATCAGCTGGACCTTACAAAGTGGTGACTGCCCTCCGTGATCTCCCAGTCTCAGGAGAGTGACGTCGTTTTGCGCGACAATTCAGATCCAAGCCGAGTGAGCATGAGGTTAACTACGTAAGGAGCGGTTTTACTGCTAAGACAAAAGCTGAGATCCAACGCCCTGACCAAAACCCTCTCCCCCTCTCTACCTCCCTTTCCCCTTTCCCCTGATTCAAGTCCCAGAATGCAGATATACTACATATGATTTATCTTGTGACTCTATTGTTTTATCCCTTTCATGTCTGGTGTCTTTTTAAAGGTCATAGTGCGATTGGTAAAATGGTCTCAACATCACTGAAGTCACTGGTAGGGTTAGAAAGATTGAAACATATGAGAATTGCGTTCTCCTTTTTTGAGTGGTCTCTCCAAAGATATCTGATCCTCTCCCCCCAAACTAGGTGTTTGTGTTGCAGATATTTACAACCCTTTGTTCTGGTCTGGGTATTTAAGGAAGGGTAGCAGGGCTGCCATTGGGAACATCCTGTAGACAGAACCCCCATGCAGTGTTGTGTCAGTGTCATAAGAGACACGCACACACACTGTATGTAGTGTGCCAGATATGACTCTTTGAAACTATTTTCTATATTACTTAATTGTATTTTATAATTTTATGCTGAAAGTTGTGTACCATGGATTCATGTTTAATTATGATGTTTAAGTTCTGTCTGGCCAAAATAAACCTTTGTCTTGATTTACCTTGTATTATTCTGAAACCATTTCTTCTAGTATTGATCAAACCGGAGTCCTTTATTTCCGCAATTCTTTTGCCAGAAAAGATCAAACCGTGGACCCCTGACTGAAGCATGGAGCGCAGCATGCGGGATTTCTGACTATTACTGTATTAGCAAGTTGCAGCTTTCGTGACTATTACTAAAATTACACTTTTTGTTGAGTAAGCAGGTGCGACCACCTAAAGGTAAAATATTCACTCTGCAATCCTCTATCTATATGACTAATATCAGAACTGGCTAGGTTGTGATCGTGCGCTGGCGAAACCGGACGCTTCGTTCCTGTGCGATATCGGGTCCCTTGATGAGCAGTATTTGAAATTAGAGATATCAACGATCTAAATTAAATCACAACTAAACTTATGATCAGCTGTTAAGTTACAAATGTAACAAATGTAACAAAGTTACAAAGAATTGGAGTCAGATCAAATTAGTACAGTAATACGTACAAGTACAGTGTAACGAAATGAAGTTTGGAGCAAGCCTCCGGGCGCAGCCGATTAGTCAGCGCCGCCACGCTCTCCAGAAATACAAGAATGCAGTTTAGCAAGCATTACATAGCAAACACAACAAAACATCAACAAAACATAAACATAAACATAAACATGACACAGTACACGTGGTCACGTGATGGGATTTTTTGTATGGACTGGGAGAGGAGATAGATAAAGACAGGCAGACGGTTGTAGTGGGGGCCGGGGTAGGTTTGTGTATGGTGCGAGTGAGTCTGAGATTGTGTTGTGTGAGAATGTTAGCCATAACTTCAGATGTTTTCGAGTTCAGTTCTATGGTTTGTCCTTGAAGGAGATAAGGCAGTGCACAGGGGAAGATAGCAGACCAAGATGTCAGGCTGACCTCCCAACCGAGAGATAGGGACAAGTGAGGTTCGTTGGGGGTAGTTGATTAGGTCAGGCAAATACAATTTTTTATTTTTTAATCCATTTGATGATCTTGGTAATTTGTCGGATCATAATCAATCAGATCAGATCTGGTCCTCAGCGTTTCGTGTCCGGTCTGTGCAGTTTCCCTAGACATTACGTCCAGCCTCATGGCCAGACCGGTTACAGTCCGTAAAGTTCACCGATCTGACCCCGATGGAGCCCACTCTCCCTGCGTATCCGCGATCCGGACTGCGTTGTTACGGTTCAGTTCCTCAATTCCTATCACTTTCTGATCTAATTCCTTCAAGCGGTCACACACAGCCCGAAGCATTCCTTAATTTCCACAGACAGCGGCTGAGTGAATTTGCTTGCAGCTGTCTTACCAATCTTCCGATAGGTCAGGGCAATCCCAAAGCCAAAGAATAGGAACCCTGCCATCAATAATCCAATCATGTATAAATCTTCCGCATCCTCCACGGACAGAGCCTCCAGGCACAGGACTTGCCAGTTGTTCCATGCGTCCCTCACGTACCCTGCAGCAAAGGTCCCGTCCGGGCAGGTGGGTTCTCCCGGGGCACCCTTCCTTTGTGAGAAAATCCTATCGATCGCGCTGATTGACCAGTTAATCAATTCCATTTCAGTATTTTCAGGAGTCCAGCAAAGCAGCGGGTCAGAGAGAAAGAGAAGAGACGAAACACTAGACAAAACAAAACAGCGCAAGAGCACAGCGGGAGCAGAGTGAAAACACGTCTGCACGGATTGAAGGACAGAACAGGAAGGAAGTAAATGAAGTGAATCCAACAGAAGTGCTGAGAAGGCAGACACGCAGAAGTCCTTGGGCTAACGGATGGACCTTACAGTTTGATGTGGCTTGAGTTCAAAGTGAAACATGAATGTGAGTTTTTGTAAAGTGTCTCAGGCACTTTGTGTCACTGGGCTCCAACTCTCAGAGCACAATAATAGAGAGCTGAATCTGACAGAGTTACACTGTTAATAATGAGTTCAGTGGAGGTGTGGGATGTAGTCGACTGAAACCGACGGTCTGGTATATCCTCATCACTGCTGTATGATCGAGCACCTTTATACAGTAAATACTGCGGTTCTGTGTTTGGATACTGTCTGTACCAGTAGAGATAAACATAACTGCTGTTAGCTTCATATGAGCAGCTCAGCGTCACAGACTCTCCTTCTCTCCTGATTATATTAGTATTTCCTCCTATTGGTCCAATTCTATCAGCAAATCCACCTGAAATACAGTCAATCATATACTGTAATATATCATGATCTAATAAGGTTATTTGTTGTTTTACTATAGATTTACTTTACCTGAAACTGTGATGAGCATCATGAGTAGCATTTGCCTTTCCTCCATCTTAACTGAAGTCCACTTTAAAGATCAGAGTGTTTGTTTATTAAATCGATTTGTCAGATTTGCGTCCCTGATTTATTGATTGTTGATTTATAAGTTAGAAGTATGCTGAAGAGTCAGTGATGGATGAATGAATGCACTGGGACGGACTGAAGTTCTGTTGTACTAATGTAGGTGTGGTTAGTGAAACATGGTCACGCTCTGAGCTTTAGAAGGAAATGTTGAGCAGAGTTTTATTCAGACAGCAGGTGCTTGTCTAATGTGAATAAAACAGCCCGTGAGGTTATGTTGCCCCTATTGTTGGAGCTCAGAACAGCATGTTTTGTCCATTTGCTTTAAAGTGCTTTAAAATGTGCTGTTCGAGTCACTTTCATTGACATTCATTTTTATATACAAACACTTGAGTGTTGTGCTCTCACACATGCACAAAACACTTATAAAACTGATATGTACAATCTTACCGGATCTACTAATATAAGAACGTTATAATAACATTAAGTATCTGTGTGATAGACAGAAATAAGGATTCTATAACAATAATTATCCAAATTTGCATAAAGTGTATTTTTTGTTGCTTACAGTTAAGTTTGAAATGACATGGAAATATGAAGCAAATAAGATTTTATTTTTGTTTGGTTTGCTGGATGTTTTTCTAATATATATATATATATATATATATATATATATATATATATATATATATATATATATATATATATATATATATATAGAATAGTAAAATGTCAGTAGAAATATCCTATGCTTCAATACTTTCCAGAAGATAGTGAGGTTTCTGTGCAGTGTGTGTGTGTTTCCTGTCACTGTGGGCTCCATGGCACAGTAGTACATCACTGAATCTGCCACTGTAGCAGAGGAGATCTCCAGATACACATGGGTTTTCTCCTTGTTCAGTTTTGCAGAGAATCGAGGATCTTGATCCACAATTTTGGATTTTTGTAAAACCTCCCCATTGGAGGGAAGAATAACGAAAAGAAATTCAGGAGCCGATCCGAGATATTGGCGATACCAAAATAAACTTCTTGCTGAGGAGTAGCTACAGGAGAGACTTATAATGTCCCCTTCTGTCCCAAACATACGAGTTTCAGCTGGTGTGATGACATTCCCAACTCACTCACCTGCAGATGAAATGACCAACATTTGACAACAACGACATATACACAAATGAGAAAGAAAACTGAGCCCCTGAGGGTTGAAATATAATACTTACAGGCAAGACACCAGAACACAGCCAAAACAAACAGCATCATTTCAGGATGTTTTAGCTCATCTGCATCACAAAGTGTTACTGAGCATCCGTTCCTCATCTACAGAGGGTCTCCAGCTATAGCACCGCCTCTTAAAGCCACAGGTCTGAATTTATGAAGATGATCATCTCTCTCGGATGCTGTATCGAATGTTCATGATGATAATTTACCCTCTATTTATTTATTAATGTTAAATTGTTAATAAAGGCCTTCTGAAGCGAATCCATGGGTTTGTGTAAGAAAAACATATCTATCTTCCGCCAGAACTTGGCACGCGATGATGGTCGGACGTGAGAAAGCATTTTGAACTGTGAGAGGCCTTACACTTTCTTCAATTTCATGGCTTCGCTTCAGAAGGCCTTTATTAACCCCTGGAGCCGTGTGGAGCGCTTTTATGATGGATGGATGCACTTTTATAATGAATAAATGCAGTTTTATGATGGATGGATTTTCAAATTTTGGGCTGCCATTATAGGACGGAAGGACATTTATTAATATAACTCTGATTGTGTTCATCTGAAAGAAGAATACATTTCATACATGAAGTTACATTTCAAGGCTTGATAAAACTGGTTATTGTGCGGTGTTGTTGTGTCTCCTCAGGTTATTGTGCGGTGTTGTCGCGTCTCCTCAGGTTATTGTGCGGTGTTGTCGTGTCTCCTCAGGTTATTGTGCGGTGTTGTCGTGTCTCCTCAGGTTATTGTGCGGTGTTGTCGTTTCTCCTCAGGTTGTGCGGTGTTGTCGTGTCTCCTCAGGTTATTGTGCGGTGTTGTCGTGTCTCCTCAGGTTATTGTGCGGTGTTGTCGTGTCTCCTCAGGTTATTGTGCGGTGTTGTCGTGTCTCCTCGGGTTATTACAGCGGTGTTGTCGTGTCTCCTCGGGTTATTGTGCGGTGTTGTCGTGTCTCCTCGGGTTATTGTGCGGTGTTGTCGTGTCTCCTCGGGTTATTGTCCGGTGTTGTTGTGTCTCCTCAGGTTATTGTGCGGTGTTGTTGTGTCTCCTCAGGTTATTCTGCGTGTGTTGTTTGTCTCCTCAGGTTGTCTGCGGTGTTGTTGTGTCTCCTCAGGTTATTGTGCGGTGTTGTTGTGTCTCCTCAGGTTATTGTACAGTGTTGTTGTGTTTCCTGTGACTGTGGGCTGCAGAGCACAGTAATACAGAGCAGAGTCTGATACAGATGCAGAGGAGATCTCCAGATACACATGGCTTTGCTCTTTTCTGTGACTGATGGATACTCTGGGAATGGGTGGATCAGCTGGAGTTGTTACCCCTGAATCTTCCAGTATGAGGAACTGTGTTGGTGAGGCTGCGTGTGTCGCCGATACCAGTGAACACCACGAACAGAAACGCTGTAGTTACAAAGAGAGTCACATTGTCTCCCTCAAGTGCAAATACTCTCTCACTTTTCGAGGTGATGACTTCTGTGGCTCTGGAGCCTGCAAATTAAAGCAGCATTAAATATAGTTTTCAAACTCTTCCATTGCAATAAAATGCACTTTCACAATCTTATACCTTCAGTTGACGACAGCAGTATCATAATGTAGATGAACATGTTCACTGTAAGCGGGCGAGAGCAGCAGCGGCTCCAGTGTTGTGTAGCTCATCTTTACCAGCTGTGCTGAGTCTGTGCTGAACTCCTCCTCCTGTCATGTGCACCTAAGATAACATACAAATGGCCATAGCTGTATCTGTTTAAATACAACATCTAACTATAACCATTTTGCTCATACATGTGAGTTTCTATAGTTTGACTTCACATTCATCATTAGAATTCATACTACATAATATGAGAAAACATGAGAAAACATGAGAAGCCCTTGTGTAAACTTCTTACCTCCCAAATGCACAGCTGTAACCACATTCTCTGTTTGTGGTTTACAAAACCTTGATGTGTTTTGATACTGATTGATTAAAGATTCTTCAAAGAATTAATATTGTGTGAGTTTTTGTAAAGCGTCTCAGGCACTTTGTGTCACTGGGCTCCAACTCTCAGAGCACAATAATAGAGAGCTGAATCTGACAGAGTTACACTGTTAATAATGAGTTCAGTGGAGGTGTGGGATGTAGTCGACTGAAACCGACGGTCTGATATATCCTCACTGCTCTCTGATCGAGCACCTTTATACAGTAAATACTGCGGTTCTGTGTTTGGATACTGTCTGTACCAGTAGAGATAAACATAACTGCTGCTTGTATCATATGAGCAGCTCAGCGTCACAGACTCTCCTTCTCTCCTGATTATATTAGTATTTCCTCCTATTGGTCCAATTCTATCAGCAAATCCACCTGAAATATTTAAAATATATTAATATATATAAAAACATTATGCAACATGATCTAATACAGATTTCTTAAAGGGTTAGTAGTGATTAAAGTATTTTACCTGAAACGGTGATGAGTATCATGAGTAGCATCTGTCTGTCCTCCATCTTAATCACCCAATTACACTTAAATCTTGAAACTGCTAATTTATAGTATTATCAAACTGATTTATTTGAAAGATTTAATGAATCAACATGAATAAAAGTATGATAGAAGCTTATTGAATGAAGCACTGAGTGAAGTTCTGCTGTATATTAATAATGTGGGTGTGGTTTGTGAAATATGAAGCAGGCTCTGCTCATCAATGAGGATATTGAACAATTGGACTTCATGCTCTCATCGCTCGATCCAGCATATCTCTTCAGCATATATTTTGGGAATTGATTAGTTTTTTTAGTCTGAGGTCCAGAGCGCTCTAGAGCAGGTTTTCATCAAGGATTCATCATTCCCTCGATCCTGACTAGTGTCCCGCTGAAAAGCATCCCCACAGCATGATGCTGCCACCACCATGCTTCACTGTAGGGATGGGATTGGCCAGGGGATGAGCGGTGCCTGGTTTCCTCCAGACATGACGCTTGCCATTCAGTTCAAAGAGTTCGATCTTTGTTTCATCAGACCAGATAATTCAGTTTCTCATGGTCTGAGAGTCTTTCAGGAGCCTTTGGGCAAACTCCAGACGGGCTGTCATGTGCCTTTCCCTGAGGAGTGGCTTCCGTCCGGCCACTCTCCCGCACAGGCCTGATTGGTGGAGAGCTGCGGAGATGGCTGTTCTTCTGGAAGCTTCTCCTCTCTCCACAGAGAAACGCTGGAGCTCTGGACCAAGAGCCCATTGGGTTCTTTCAAACAAACTTCTTTGATGTCATTATGGGTTTTGTTTGTAGAATTGAGGAAAATAATGAGATTTAATCAATTTTGGAATAAGGCTGTAACATGGCAAAATGTGGAAAAAGTGAAGCGCTGTGAGTACTGTCTGGATGCACTTTATTCAAGCCACGATCATAATGACATCTTTATGCTTAGGTTGACACTCTAGAGGAAGTACTGACATATTCAAAAAGAAAATGAGTGGATCCTAGATGTCAGAAAATATACCCTTGCCCTTTATTGTATACCTATTTTCTTATTCCAAATGAATGAAGCTCATAACAATTTTGTTTGCACAGCAGGAGAAAGCACAATCTGGCTAATAATGCCGAGAAAACAAAAGCCTTTGCAGTATTTCCAAAGGACAAGGCTCAATCAGTTTCTTTATTACTAAAGAAAAACTGATGTTTACATAAAGTGATGTTTTCTTATGCTATTCAACTATGTTCAATCTCTATGTAGATACTACATTACATATGAGTACAGGAGTGTTTGAGTCACAGTGGCTTCAGAGCACAGTAATACACAGCAGAGCCAGACACACACACACACACATACACACACACACACACACACACACACACACACACACACACACACACACACACACACCCTAGACTGACACATTTAGGAACTGATGTTGATGAGGTATTTGCATTAAATTTCTCCTTGAAATCTTCTTTCTCATCGCTCGATCCAGCATATCTCTTCAGCATATATTTTGGGAATTGATTATCTTTATATTGGTACCAGTAAAGCTCTGGGAATGTGCTGGTTTTGTGTGTGCAGTCAATAGTCACAGTTTGAACTTCTGTGTTGGTGTACACACACCCACTGGGAAAGAGTATCTCACCATACTGTTAAATCAACTATTACATGTCAAATGAGGATTGGATGTGTTGTGCTCACTGTCTGCTTCATCTGCACATTCTGAAACATCTCAATGGTTTCACAGTTAAACCTGTTCTGCAGATATAAAGTGGCCTACAGATAGGGTTAGTTATAGATCCGTACAGATCTTAATGTTTCAGGGAAAATCAGCAAATGCAAGTATACATTGTGTTATAGTGACGAGTGACCAAATGATCTTCAGTGAATGAAGCCGTCACTAGAACGAGCATTGATTATGAAAACAGAGAGGATTTGTCAAAGAGGAGCTCAAGACTTCTTCAAAATGATGTGTAGAGTAACTGTTTGTCTCCCTCTTCTGCATTGCAAGAGTCATTACAAGGTTGCAAATATCATAACCCTCAGAAAGTGTAACTCAAGACCATGAGGGTTTGTGTGTGAGTGTTGAGTGTGTGTGAGTCACAGTGGGCCTCAGAGCACAGTAATACACAGCAGAGTCAGACACACACACATCCTGGATCGACAGAGGAACTGAGCTTGAAGTTTTGTTGTGATTTGCAGTAAATCTCTCCTCAAAGTCTTTGTCATTCAGTACATCTGTACCAACTATCGTCATCATGTATTTGGGGATCCCATTCCTCTGTTGCTGGTACCAGAAGAGAGATGGGGCTGGATCACTGGTTTCATATGTGCAGTTAATCGTTACTGATCTGCCTTCAAAAGCAGTTTGAGCTCTTGTGTTCTGCTCAACACTCTCCAGAGATTCACACACTGGAACAGAAGTTAAAGCATTATCAATTCATATTCTGCATGTTTTAATATATCTATGGCACATTTAGAGACTCAAAGGATCCTACTCACCCCAGAAATACATTATACAGAAGATCAGATGTGTTTCCCAGTGAGCCATTATAATAACTGTTGTGTGTGACTGAAATATGTAAATCCACTGGAGAGTGTGCAGTTGTTTCAGCTCGTCTTTGATAAGCCTGTTTTACTGTCACACATTTATCAGCTGGAGGAGCTTGATCTGATGAATGCACACATGCTGGTCTCTTTCCGTATAATTATTTGTGTTATTTATTTTTTATTCATTTAGTCTGTTGTTTATAAAGTATATTTTATCTTCTGTTCATTTCTCTGTTACGTAACTTTATGTTCTGTTGAGTTGCTGTTTTGTAAATGAATATCTCTGTGATGGATCTCACTCTCTCTTCATCTTTGGCCATTATTTTCTTTATATTTTAGTAATCTGTGTCTTTAATAGCAAGGTAGGAGATCATTTAAATACAAAGTTTATATTTCTGGTTGAGAATATATGAGAGAGCAAGTATTTATGAAAGCAACCCTTGTCATCACCTTATGAAAATATAAATATAAATATGTTCAAATATTATCACTGCATAACCAGGCCCAGATTAAGAACACGAGGGCCCTGGGCTATAACTAACCCAAGGGCCATAGTAGCTTGATCTTGGTGCCACAACGTTTTCTACCACAGAAATAATTAGTATTTTTAAAAGCGAATTCTTCAAAGCACAGAGATGCAATGAGTATATACTGTCTGAATATTCAATTTTAATATTAGATAGGCCTATATATAAATATTCCAGGCCTCAACACAATAACAGCATAAATGCATTAACTCCAGATATGAGGTCAAAGCAAACATGTTTCAGAAACAGCAACAACGCTTGAGCATGCGACCGCCTCAAGGAGTTTCACGAGCAGTGAGGTCCACATTTGAGCTATTTTGGGGGTTTGTGGGGCATGGTCCCCTAAGAAAATGTTGATTCTCTGGTCTATATATGTGCATTTTAAGATGTTTGAAGGCTAAAAAAGGAATAATAAATAGCTTTCAAAACCATGTTAGTGGGTGTAGATTATCTGCCATACCTGCTCTCTCATTCCATCACTCTTTTCTCTTTCTTTCTCTCAGTCTCCTTCTCTTGCCCTGTCTCTTCCTCCGAAAGCTGAGCTCTGGCTGATAGTCTTTTCAGTGTTTAACATTTCTATCCTAAAACAGCTGTCAAATATGAAATGTTTAGTTTAGCTACTTCACATTTAGTCATTTAGCAGATGCTTTTATCCAAAGCGACTTTTGTAACGTGCCACTTTATGTTGGGAATGTACCTTTAATTTACTCCTGAGAGGAGTGTGCTGGTACGAAACCCATCTATAAAAAGCTTGTGTGACCAGTTTAATCGCTTCCTAGTTTTCTTTTCTTTCGCTTTCCATTTTCCATCTGGGCAGTTGTCAACCACTCTTGCACCGCACCATTTGCGCTTCATTCCTGACACTTTGGACCCTCTTCAGTTTGGCTTTTATCGTCCTAATAGATCGACTGAGAGATGCCATCTCTCATGCCCTCCACTCCTCCCTCACTCACATCGACAGCAAAAGTGGGAACTTCATTAAGACTGCTTATTTATTGACTATAGCTCAGCCTTTAACACCATAGTTCCCACCAAGCTAACCTCCAAACTCCTGGATCTCGGCCTGAATCCTTCTCTCTGCCACTGGATTGAGGACTTCCTCACTGGCAGGCCTCAGGTGGTGAGAATAGGCCAGTCCACCTCCACCTCCATCACCCTGAGTGTGGGAGCTCCACAGGGCTGTGTCCTGAGCCCCCTGCTCTACTCTCTCTACACGCATGACTGTTTGTCCACACACAGCTCCACCTCTATCATCAAATTTGCTGATGATACTGTTGTCCTGGGCCTCATTTCCAACAACAATGAGGCGGCATACTTGGGGCGAGGTGGAGCATCTAACATCATGGTGCCAGGACAACTGTCTCTCTGAATGTTGGCAAGACCAAAGAAATGATTGTGGACTTCAGGAAGAGACAGCAACGGACATACTCCCCCTCATGATCAGCGGGTCACCAGTAGAGAGAGTGAGCAGCTTCAAGTACCTGGGAGTAAACATCTCCGAGGACCTGACCTGGACTGCTCACATTCAGACACAGGTGAAAAAGCCAGGCAAAGACTGTACCACCCTCGCCAGCTGAGGAAATTCAGGGTTTCACCAGCTATCCTGAAAACTTTCTATTTAGGGCGATAGAAAGTGTTTTAACTCAGTGCATCACAGCGTGGTATGGGAACAGCACCAGTCATGACCGCAAAGCCCTGCAAAGAGTAGTGCGCTTATCCGAGCGTATCTCAGGGTCAGCTCTCCCGTCTCTGCAGGACGTCTACACCAAACGCTGCAAAAGGTAGAGCTACCAAGATCATCAAGGACTCTAATCACCCTGCAAACCCTCATTTCACGCTGCTACCATCTGGTAAGCGCTTCAAGCCTGATGGCCAAAACTGAGAGACTCAGGAGGAGCTTCTTCCCCCAGGCCATCAGACTCCTGAACTTAACATCACGTGACTTCACGCCAGGATAAACATCGATACACTGACATTGCACTGCACTTTCTGTTCACCGTTGTTACTGTGTAACAACCTGTCATAAACCTGTTTGCACATTATACTCTTATACATTTATTAACCACATATTTATAAGTCTACAGTTTACTCACTGCAAAGTCTACTTCAATTATTTTATTCCAATCCTTTTTATCCTTTATTTGTTACCTTTTTTTTTCTCTGACTTGATTATTTATAATTCTATATAGATATAGACATATATATATATATATATAGTACTTTTTTTATATCCTATTTCTATTATAATTTCTTCCTTGTGTTTTTAACTGTGAATTTGCACTGTCCATGGAGCGGACCACTGTTTACATTTCACTGCCAGTTGTATATTCTGTATATAACTGTGTATGTGACAAATAAAACTCTTGAATCTTGAATCTGACAGACGCTACAACTTACAAAATGAGAACAATAGAAGCAACTAAAAACACTCACTGTCATCAGTCATCTCATCTCAAAACAGTCATCTCGCACTGTTTATTGAAGCGCTGCGTGAATTCTCACTCAGCAGCTTCTGTGAACATAAAGCTCCGCTCCACTTTAATTTGATTGGTCATCTCAAATATTTTGACATTGATTTAGCAGTGACAGACCGCAGGCAGTACAGCTCAGATAAGATATCCTTACAGCACTAAAGTAGTGTTAATACTCTATTGGTCAATTATTTCACACCATTTATTATATACACTTTGAAAGTACAGAGGTCCGGACCTCAGTGACCTCAGCTGACTATACGGTGATGATTACAGTCGTGTAGGCACCTCAACACTTCACTTTATATGATCGGAGCTGTTCAGTCTGGTTCAGCTAGTTTCGCCACAGAGCCTTTACTGTACACATGATGTTGCGCCAGTATTAAATTCAAATGGATAAAGCGACTGCCTGGCACTTGTTATTACTTCAATAGAGACGGTCCAGCTGCTCTCGCTGCGACTGCTGGATGCACACGCGGTTTACCCAGGTAGCGCTCGCTTCATTACCTGGCTTTTAGTGTTTGTTCCTATGCACCTCGCAGCACTCCAGTGCAACAACAGCTTAATATGTGGGGTGTGTGGAGTTTGGCTTGTGTTTCTTCAGGTTATTGCGCGGTGTTGTCGGTCTCTCAGGTTATTGTGCGGTGTTGTTGTTGTTTCTGATTACACAGCGTGTTGTCGTGTTCCTCGGTTATTGTGCGGTGTTGTCGGTTCCTCGGGTTATTGTGCGTTGTTGTCGTGTCTCTCAGGTTATTGTAGCGGTGTTGTCGTGGTCCTCAGGTTAGCATGTGCGGTGTTGTCGTGGTCTCTCAGGTTATTGAAGTGTTGTCGTGGTTCCTCAGGTTATTGTGCGTGTTGTCGCGGTTCTCAGGTTATTGTGCGGTGTTGTCGTGTTCCTCAGGTTATTGTCAGCGGTGTTGTCGTGGTCTCCTCAGGTTATTGTGCGTGTTGTCGGTGTTTCCTCAGGTTATTGCAGCGTGTTGTCGTGTTCCTCAGGTTATTGTAGCGTGTTGTCGAGTACTCTCAGGTTATTGTGTGGTGTTGTCGTGTTCTCGGTTATTGTGCGGTGTTGTCGTGTTCCTCGGTTATTGTTATTGTGCGGTGTTGTTGTGTCTCTCGGTTATTGTGCGGTGTTGTCGTTCTGTTCTCAGGTTATTGTGCGTGTTGTCGCGTTCTCGGGTTATTGTGCGGTGTTGTCGTGGTTCCTCAGGTTGTTGTGCGGTGTTGTTGTGTCTCTCAGGTTATTGTGCGGTGTTGTTGTGTCTCTCGGTTATTGTGCGGTGTTGTTTCTGTTTCCCTCAGGTTATTATTAGTCAAAATTGTTAGTCACTTTAATTTATTATTATTTATAAAAATAAATAAATAATAATAATAATAATAATAATATAAGATATATGAGGGTTTAGAAATGTAGTTTCAAATGTTGTAAAACTCTCATGGATACTGATCAACAAGGTTTCTAAACCCCTTTGCCGGTGTGTCATCATTCCTGAGCTGTTAAGTTTGCTGTGCTATTCCTGGGGAGAAAATGTAAGGTCCACTCAAATATGGTGTGTAACCAGACCGCTTCCTTCTCAACAGCCTCTAGTGGACAGGTACTGCCACCACGCTAGTATCGCCTGGAGACAGGCATTAAAAAGGTACTGGGTTAAATACAACTAAAGCTAAAATAATTGTATTAACCTCATCACTGTGACCATTGGCATAAAACCTGAAACGTGATGGATGTACTCTGGTAACTGAAAATAGCAGCATCTGTGTTTATATTTTACTGTGTTGGGAAAGATCTAAGAAAATAAATGGTAGAAAAATATAAAGATATGCTGAAATTATTTACTGTTATATGCATCTTTTATTATTCCTTAGTGTTATAAATATATAACATGTATATAAATATATAGCAAGTGTGTTGTGTGTCTGTGGTGTTATTGACTGTGCCTGTGTGTCACCTGCAAACTGTAAATATAACATATTTCATCAAACTGAATTTGTATCATTAACATTATAATATCTAACAAATGTGCATTGTTTGTACAAATGTCCAAAGTCATGAGTAAACTTCACTTACTTTTTTGTCAACAGTACCAGAAGAGCACAAAGAATCATCATGTTTGCTCTGCAGAG
This sequence comes from Paracanthobrama guichenoti, assembly GCA_018749465.1. Taxonomy (NCBI): domain Eukaryota; kingdom Metazoa; phylum Chordata; class Actinopteri; order Cypriniformes; family Gobionidae; genus Paracanthobrama; species Paracanthobrama guichenoti. The sequence continues at coordinate 20,480,434 of CM031944.1, read as the reverse complement.
GCGTTTAAAGATCTCTTTGCTTTACTCAGAAACACCGGCTCCTCCTACAGTCAGAGAGAAACTGCACAGGATGACAACACATGAACATGACACTGACATGAACTGCACCTCTGGGTCATTAATATTTGCAAGAAACAAATCTAGTAATCGCATTTACTTTATTTTCAACATGTAGTGTTTTACATTACACCTATTTTTCTGCTTATTGTGTAGGCCTTTAAATCAATGAATGATGAGTATATCACCTCTTCTGGTGCCTCTTATCATAGCAAGTGCATTGTTTGACAGAAATGTGATGAGTTTTATTTCTGCTCATATCATAATACATTTATAGTAATAACCAAATACATTCAATACATGCGTTCTGGCCGCATATTGATCACTGTGGGCTGTTATTACATGAAATGCCTGCTTAAATATAATGTATTATAGCAGGGGTGGTGAATGTGAGTTTTGAGGTGTGTTGAGTCGTGAGTGGCTTGGTGGGCACAGTAATACACACAGCAGAGAACTAGGGATGGTCTGTATTCTACATTTTCAAATGCTCGTTTCTGGACAGCTGACTGAAATCACTTGTCTAATGATTTTTAAACGCTTAAAAATTTGAACTGTGCACATTTTATAGCATTTAGCAATACATGGGATAGGAGCTCTTTGAGGAGTTTTCTTTGTGTCTCCACACTAACAAGTGCACACACAAGCCTGTAAACCATTCGTGTGATAGACAGAAATAAGGATTCTATAACACAGCTTTATCCAAATTTCCATAAAAGTGTATTTTTGTTGCTTAGCAGTTAAGTTTGAAATGAAATGGAAATAATATGAAGCAGATAAGATTTTACGGAGCTTGATTTTCTGGATATTCCATGGATGATAATTTACCCTCTATTTATTTATTAATGTTAAATTGTTAATAAAGGCAGCCTTTCCATGGGTTTGTGTAAGAAAATATATCTATCTTCCGCCAGACTGCCTTCTGCTTATTTAACTTACGGAAGAAGCTGGGGAACTGGCACTGCGATGAGGTCGGACGAGAGAAAGCATTTTGAACTGTGAGAGGAGGCACTTTCTTCAATTTCATGGCTTCGCTTCAGAAGACCTTTTTATTAACCCCTGAGCCGTGGTGGAGCGCTTTTATGATGGATGGATACACTTTTATAATGGATGGATGCAATTTTTATGATGGATAGATGCCACTTATGATGGATGGATGCACTTTTATGATGATAGATGCACTTTTATAATGATGGGATGCACTTTTATAATGGATGGATGCACTTTATGATGGATAGATGCACTTTTATGATGGATGGATGTACTTTTATGATGATAGATGCACACGCATAATGATGGATGCACTTTTATAATGGATGGATGCACTTTTATGATGGATAGATGCACATTTATGAGCCTACATTTTGGGTTGCCATAGAGAGAATGTGGTCAAAAATTCCACCATAAACACACTCCTAAACCTTGTGGAAAGCTTCCCTGTAGGGAGTTGAAGCTTAAAAGCAGAGCTGCAAAAGGGTGGGCTGACTCTATATTAAACCCTACGGACAGGGAATGGGATGGCATTGAAGATCATGTGCATGTAAAGGCAGGGCTTCACAAAACATTTGGCAATGTAGTGTATGTCTTCTTCAACAACTCAATCCTGGAAAGACCCATGTGCTTTTGTCAAAACTGAACTGGACATGTACTTTATCCCAAGCTTTTATTTCCAATAAACAGGAATATATCTCTGTCTGCTGGATGGGTGAGTGGGATTGTCTTGGTATTTTGCAGTCCATTTTTGTATGGATTATAACTACATTCTTAGCTAGCTCTAAATGACTTTTCTCTTCGAGGGATGCCATATTTGCAGTATAATTTAATATCAGAGAGACGCAGAGAGAGAGAAATAACTTCTTAGGGAAATATGACTGTAATAGAAAATTGATGAGAAGGTTTTGTAGGGTGCAGTTGTGTTTCCACTGCACCACACTATTGGGTTTCAGAGCACAGAGCTTACAGTAGAGCAGAGCAGTGATACAGATGCAGAGGAGATTCTCCAGATACACACGGCTTTCCTCTTCTTTTCTAACTTTTAACACTGAATCGTGGATCTACACTTCAGACACCCGAGCTTCTTTTTCATTACTGTAGGTGAGTACCAGAAATTCAGAAATGATCTTCCATGCTGGACGGTACCAGTGGAGATAATCTTGACTTCCAGAGGCAGAAAAACTACAGGGATAATGAAACACGTGAGCCTTCCTCAGCAAAAACATCCGCTTGTCTGAGTTTGGATGACACATTTCCAAATACAGCAGCTGAAACAGAAAAGGCAAGCATTTGTGAGTTTTAGTGAGATATTTTGTTTTAATAAAAGCTTATTTTCTTTTTCTTTTTTGTTCTACAAACAAAACTATAATAATTAACCCAGTAACACACCAGCTGAAGCCCAAGAGCAGAATAACTGAATGCAGATCCATTGCACAGAAGTGTCCTCTCAGAGAAGAGTCAGACTGGTGTTGCCCTCTTGTCACACACGATGAGATCCTTGTGAGATCTGTGAACACTGAGTCCCTCCTCTCTGAGACTCATCATGTCTATATTTCACACTTGTGGGACAGAAGAAAGAGCCAATCACACTCATCAATGTTCTTTCTCTGTGCTATTCATGTGTTTATGTGTGACTTTGAAATATGTTTTATATAGGAAATGTATTTATGTCCTAAGAAAATTAAATTCAATTCTTCTGCATTTACAAAGAAGGCTATGTTTGAAAAGTTTAAGAATTTGAAACTGAATTGTTCAATCCTAATTGGAAGCTGAGCTGAATCTTTTCTGTTTCTGCATTCAGCCTATGGGAACTTGGACTGAACGGGACTCAAAAACCTGAAGACCTGGAGAGGTGAAATCCACCTTTTCTGCTTCCCGGACTGCATGCATTGCATATGTGGCTCAAACCCCAGGACACAAGACGGCGGAAATAATCTTTTCAGGGAACAGACGTGATAAAATGTGAAGTGACAAAAGAAAGAATCCATTTGGATCGGCAGGTGAGGGTGAACTAACAGACTGCATACATAGCCTGAAGCAAGCTAACAATTAATTAATCATTTCTTTCTCAAAGTTTGGCAATGGCTGCATTAACATAGTTTATTTTTATTCAAAGAGTACTACATTTAACATGTAACATTTTAATTA
>CM031944.1:20343202-20477139 GCA_018749465.1 Paracanthobrama guichenoti | reverse complement strand
TAGGCCTGACAAAAGAGTGTTGGGGACAATATAGGCCTGACAAAAAGTGTTGGGGACAATATAAACCCTGACAAAAGTGTTGGGGGCAATGTCAGCCTGATAAACAGTGTCAGGACAATAATAAGTGTTAGGGACAATGTCGGCCCTGACCAAAAAGTGTTGAGGACAATATCAACCCTGACAAAAAAGGGTATTTGGGGACAATATCAACTCCTGACAAAAGTGTTGAGGACAATATCAAGTGTTAGGGTTAATATCAAGTGTTGGGGACAATATCGGCCCTGACAAAAAGTGTTGAAGACAATATAGAGCCTGACAAAAAGTGTTGGGGCAATATCAACCCTGACAAACGGTGTGGGGACAATATCGAGTGTTAGGGACAATGCTAAACCTGACAAAAAAAAGATGTTGAGGCAATATCAACTGACAAACAGTGTCAGAGACAATATCGAGTGTTAGGTTAATATCGACCTGACAAAAGTGACCCAGGGACAATATCAACCTGACAAGCAGTGTTGGGGACAATATAGGCCTGACAAACAGTGTTAGGAACAATATCTCAGCCCTGACAAAAATTATTTGAGGACAATATCGACACTGACAAACGTGTTGAGACCAACCTGACAAAGTATTGGGGACAATGTCGACCCTGACAAAAAGTGTTAGGGACAATATGTGAAACACCTGACAAACAGTGTTGGGACAATATCAGCCCTAACAAGCAGTGTTAGGGGCAATATCAGCAACCTGACAAACAGTGTTGGGGACAACTGTACACCTTGACAAACAGTGTTGGGGACAATATAAATTTCAACTTGAGCAGTGGCCCAGAGGACAATGTAAACCCTGACAAGCAATGTTTTGGAAAATGCTGGAAGCCCTGACAAACAGTGTTGGGGACAATATTATCGAGTGTTAGGGCCAATATAAGCCTGACAAAAGAGTGTTGGGGACAATAGTGACCTTGACAAGCAGTGGTAAGACAATGCTCGACCTGACAAAAAGTGTTGGGGGACAATATCGAGTGTTGAGGACAATATCAACCTGACTGACAAAGGGTTTGCAGGACAATGTAGACCCTATGATAAAAGTGTTGGGGATGATATAGACCTGGTAAGCAGTGTTAGAGAGAATGTTGACCCTTGCAAACAGTGTTGGGGACAATAATAGGCCTGACAGAAGCAGTGTTGGGGACATATACGTGACCCTGACAAGCAGTGTTGAGGACAGTATGGAAGCCTGACAAAAAGTGTTGGAGACAATATCAGCCCTGACAAAAGTGTTGGGGGCAATATCAGCTGACAGCAGTGTCATGTGACAATATGAGTGTTAGGGTCAATATAGACCTGACAAAAAGTGTTGAATACAATATCGCTTTCCTGACAAAAAGTGTTAGGTCGGAGGTGGCCCACAATATCGGCCCTGACATATGTTAGGGACAACCCTGACAAACAGTGTTGGGGACAATATCAGCCTGACAAAAGTGTTGAGGACAATATTCATAACCCTGACAAAAAGTGTTAGGGACAATATCGAAGCCCTGACAAAGCAGTGTTGAGGACAATATCAACCATACAAGCAGTGTTGGGGACAATATCGACACCATGACAAACAGTGTTGGGAGACAATATCATCGACCTAACAAGCAGTGTTGGGGATAATCTCGACCCTGACAAAAAATGTTGGACAATATAGGCACTGGCAAACAGTGTTGAGGACAATATTGAAGCCCTGACAAACAATATTTTTGGAAAATATCAGCCCTGACAAAGCAGTGTTGAGGACAATATCAGTGTTAGAGGCCAATATAGGCCCTGACAAAAAAGTGTTAGGGCCAATATCAAGCCCTGACAAAAAGTGTTGGGGACAATATTGACCTTGACAAACAGTGATTGGGACAATATAGAAGCCTGACAAAAAGTGTTGGGGACAATATTCGGCCTTGACAAGTGATGATTGGGACAATATCGACCTGATAAAAAGTGTTGGGAGATGATATAGAGCCTGGTAAACAGTGTTAGAAATGTTGACCACTTGCAAGCAATGTTGGGGACAATATCGACCTGACAAACAGTGTTGAGGACAATATAGGCCCTGACAAACAGTGTTGGGGACAATCTCAGACCCTGACAAAAAAAGTGTTACCCGAGACAATATCAACCCTGACAAAAGTGTTGGGGACAATATGTAACACCTGACAAACAGTGTTGGGGACAATATGAAACCCTGACAAAAGTGTTGGGGACAATGTCGAGTGTTAGAGACAATATAGAGCCCTGACAAAAAAGTGTTAGGAGCAATATCAACCTGACAAACAGTGTCAGAGGACAATATAGAGTGTTGGGGACAATATCGAGCACCTGACAAACAGTGTTGGGGACAATATAGGCCCTGGCAAACAGTGTTGGGGACAATGTCGGCCCTGACAAACAATGTGTTTTTGGAAAATATGCGAGCCCTGACAAACAGTGTTGGGGACAATATAGAGTGTTGAGGGCCAATATGGACCCTGACAAAAAATTAGTGTTAGGAGACAATATCGACCTTGACAAAGAGTGGCGTTAATCTCGGCCTGACAAAAAGTGTTTGGGGACAATGCTGAGTGTTAGGGACAATATCAACCCTGACAAAAGTGTTTGGGACAATATAGAGCCCTGATAAAAGTGTTGGGGATGATATAGGCCTGACAAACAGTGTTGGGAGACAATGCTGGCCACTTGCAAAAGCAGTGTTGGGGACAATATCAACCTGACAAAGCAGTGTTGAGGACAATATCGACCCTGACAAACAGTGTTGGGGACAATGCTCGACCCTGACAAAAGTGTTGAGGACAATATCAAGCCTGACAAAAAGTGTTGGGGACAATATCAACCCTGACAAACAGTGTCAGGGGACAATATCTGAAGTGTGAGGGACAATATCGAGCCTGACAAAAGTGTTAGAGACCAATATCAGGACAACCAAAGTGTTGAGTGTTGTTGAGGGACAATATAGAAGCCTGACAAAAAGTGTTGGGGACAATATAAAGCCTGACAAAAAGTGTTGGGGACAATATCAGCTCTGACAAACAGTGTTGGGGACAATATAAACCCCTGACAAACAGTGTTGGGGACAATATAGAGCCTGACAAAAGTGTTGAGAGACAATATCAACCTGACAAACAGTGTTGGGGACAATATGTCGAAGCCCTGACAAACAGTGTTGAGGACAATATCGACCCTGACAAACAGTGTTGAGGACAATATAACCCCTGACAAAAAGTGTTGGGGACAATATCGACAGCCCTGACAAAAGTAGTGTTGAGGACAATGTCGGCCCTGACAAACAGTGTTTTTGGACCAATATCAGCCCTGACAAACAGTGTCAGGGACAATATCGAGTGTTAGGGCAATATCAAGCAGCCTGACAAAAAAAAAGTGTTGAGGGACAATATGGAAACCCTGACAAAAGTGTTGGGACAATATCAAACCTTGACAAACAGTGATTGGGACAATATCGACCCTGACAAAAAGTGTTGGGGACAATATTGACCTTGACAAACAGTGATTGGGACAATATCGAATATGATAAAAGTGTTGGGGATGATATCGACCCTGGTAACAAAAAGTGTTGCCAGGCAATGTTGACCACTTGCAAAAAGTGTTGGGGACAATATGCGAACCCTGACAAACAGTGTGGGGACAATATCGACCCTGACAAACAGTGTTGGGGACAATATATCGGCCCTGACAAAAAGTGTTGGGGACAATATCAGACCCTGACAAAAAGTGTGTTGGAGGCAATATCAAGCACCCCTGACAAACAGTGTCAGGGGACAATATAAACCTGACAAAAAGTGTTGAGGACAATATCGAGTGTTAGGGACAATATCAACCGACCTGACAAAAGTGTTAGGAGACAATATCAACCCTGACAAACAGTGTCAGGGCAATATAGAGTGTTGGGGACAATATCGGCCTGACAAAAGTGTTAGGGACAATATCGACCCTGACAAACAGTGTTGGGGACAATATCGACCCTGACAAGCAGTGTTAGGGACAATATCAACCCTGACAAAAGTGTTGGGGACAATATCGACACCTGACAAACAGTGTCGAGGACAATATTAACCTGACAAAGGAGTGTTGGGGACAATATCGACCCTGACAAAAAAAATGTTGAGACAATATCGACACCTTGACAAACAGTGTTGGGGACAATATCGACCCTGGCAAACAGTGTTGGGGACAATGTCGACCCTGACAAAAAATGTTTTTGGACAATATATGACGCTGACAAGGCAGTGTTGGGGACAATATCGAGTGTTAGGGCCAATATAGAAGCCTGGACAAAAAAGTGTTGAGACAATATCGACTGACCAAAAAAGTGTTAGGGCCAATATTGACCCTGACAAAAAGTGTTGGGGACAATATTGACCTTGACAAGCAGTGATAGGAGACAATATAGAAGCCCTGACAAAAAAGTGTTGGGGACAATACGACCCTGAGTAAACAGTGTTGGGACAATGTTGGCCCTGTGTTGGGGACAATATCAACTCTGACAAAAAAGTGTTGGGGACAATATCGACCCTGACAAAAAGTGTTGGGGACAATATCGACCCTGACAAAAAGTGTTAGGGGCAATATCAACCCTGACAAACAGTGTCAGGGACAATATCAGTGTTAGGGACAATATGGAAGCCTGACAAAAAGTGTTGGGGACAATATCAACCTGACAAAAGTGTTGGGGACAATATCAACTCTGACAAAAAGTGTTGGGGACAATATCAAGTGTTAGGGACAATATCAAGTGTTAGGGACAATATCGACCCTGACAAAAAGTGTTGGGGACAATATCGACCCTGACAAAAAGTGTTAGGGGCAATATCAACCCTGACAAACAGTGTTCAGGGACAATATCGAAGTGTTGAGGACAATATCGACAAGCAGTGTTGAGGACAATATCAACCCTGACAAACAGTGTTGGGACAATATCAGTGTTAGGGACAATATCTGACAAAAAGTGTTAGGGACAATATCAACCCTGACAAACAGTGTTGGGGACAATATCGACCCTGACAAACAGTGTTAGGGACAATATCAACCCTGACAAAAAGTGTTGGGGACAATATCGACACCCTGACAAACAGTGTTGGGGACAATATTAACCCTGACAAAAAGTGTTGGGGACAATATCGACCCTGACAAAAAGTGTTAGGGACAATATCAACCCTGACAAACAGTGTTGGGGACAATATCAACCCTAACAAACAGTGTTAGGGACAATATCAACCCTGACAAACAGTGTTGGGGACAATATCGACACCTTGACAAACAGTGTTGGGGACAATATCGACCCTGACAAACAGTGTTGGGGACAATGTCGACCCTGACAAACAATGTTTTTGGAAAATATCGACCCTGACAAACAGTGTTGGGGACAATATCGAGTGTTAGGGCCAATATCGACCCTGACAAAAAGTGTTGGGGACAATATTGACCTTGACAAACAGTGATAGGGACAATATCGACCCTGACAAAAAGTGTTGGGGACAATATCGAGTGTTGGGACAATATCAACCTGACAAAAGGGTTTGGGACAATATCGAAGCCCTGATAAAAGTGTTGGGGATGATATCGAAGCCCTGGTAAACAGTGTTGGGGACAATATCAACCCTTGACAAACAGTGTTGGGGACAATATCGAAGCCCTGACAAACAGTGTTGGGGACAATATCGACCCTGACAAACAGTGTTGGGGACAATGTCGACCCTGACAAAAAAGTGTTGGGGACAATATCAACCTGACAAAAAAAGTGTTGGGGAATATCGACCCTGACAAACAGTGTTGAGGACAATATCGAGTGTTAGGGGACAATATCGACCCTGACAAAAAGTGTTGGGGACAATATCAACTCTGACAAAAAGTGTTGGGGACAATATCAAGACAAAAAGTTAGGGACAATATCGACCCTGACAAAAAGTGTTGGGGACAATATCGACCCTGACAAAAGTGTTAGGGACAATATCAACCCTGACAAACAGTGTTGGGGACAATATCGACCCTGACAAACAGTGTTGGGGACAATATCGACACCATGACAAACAGTGTTGGGGACAATATTAACCCTGACAAAAGTGTTGGGGACAATATCGACCCTGACAAAAAGTGTTAGGGGACAATATCAACCCTGACAAACAGTGTTGGGGACAATATCAACCCTAACAAACAGTGTTGGGGACAATATCGAGTGTTAGGGCCAATATCGACCCTGACAAAAAGTGTTAGGTCCAATATCGACACTGACAAAAAGTGTTGGGGACAATATTGACCTTGACAAACAGTGATAGGGACAATATAGAAGCCTGACAAAAGTGTTGGGGACAATATCGAGTGTTAGGGACAATATCAACCCTGACAAAAAGGGTTTGGGACAATGTCGACCCTGATAAAAAGTGTTGGGGATGATATCGACCCTGGTAAACAGTGTTGGGGACAATATCGACACCTTGACAAACAGTGTTGGGGACAATATCAACCCTGACAAACAGTGTTGGGGACAATGTCGACCCTGACAAACAGTGTTGGGGACAATGTCGACCCTGACAAAAAAGTGTTGGGGACAATATCAACCCTGACAAAAAGTGTTAGGGGCAATATCAACACTGACAAACAGTGTCAGGGACAATATCAGTGTTAGGGACAATATAGGCCTGACAAAAGTGTTGAGGACAATATCGACCCTGACAAAAGTGTGTTAGGGACAATATCGACCCTGACAAACAGTGTTGGGGACAATATCGACCCTGACAAACAGTGTTGGGGACAATATCGACACCATGACAAACAGTGTTGGGGACAATATTAACCCTGACAAAAAGTGTTGGGGACAATATCGACCCTGACAAAAAGTGTTAGGGACAATATCAACCCTGACAAACAGTGTTGGGGACAATATCAACCCTAACAAACAGTGTTGGGGATAATATCGACCCTGACAAAAAATGTTGGGGACAATATCGACACCCTGGCAAACAGTGTTGGGGACAATGTCGACCCTGACAAACAATGTTTTTGGAAAATATCGACCCTGACAAACAGTGTTGGGGACAATATCGAGTGTTAGGGCCAATATCGACCCTGACAAAAAAAGTGTTAGGGCCAATATCGACCCTGACAAAAAGTGTTGGGGACAATATTGACCTTGACAAACAGTGATTGGGACAATATCGACCCTGACAAAAAGTGTTGGGGACAATATTGACCTTGACAAACAGTGATTGGGACAATATCGACCCTGATAAAAAGTGTTGGGGATGATATCGACCCTGGTAAACAGTGTTGGGGAGAATGTTGACCCTTGCAAACAGTGTTGGGGACAATATCGACCCTGACAAACAGTGTTGGGGACAATATCGACCCTGACAAACAGTGTTGGGGACAATATCGACCCTGACAAAAAGTGTTGGGGACAATATCAACCCTGACAAAAAGTGTTAGGGGCAATATCAACCCTGACAAACAGTGTCAGGGACAATATCGACCCTGACAAAAAGTGTTGGGGACAATATCGAGTGTTAGGGACAATATCGACCCTGACAAAAAGTGTTGGGGACAATATCGACCCTGACAAAAGTGTTAGGGGACAATATCAGCCTGACAAACAGTGTCAGGGACAATATAAGGTTGGGGACAATATCGACCTGACAAAAAGTGTTAGGGACAATATCAACCCTGACAAACAGTGTTGGGGACAATATCGACCCTGACAAGCAGTGTTAGGGACAATATCAACCCTGACAAAAAGTGTTGGGGACATTATCGACACCCTGACAAACTGTGTCGGGGACAATATTAACCCTGACAAAAAGTGTTGGGGACAATATCGACCCTGACAAAAAATGTTGGGGACAATATCGACACCTTGACAAACAGTGTTGGGGACAATATCGACCCTGGCAAACAGTGTTGGGGACAATGTCGACCCTGACAAACAATGTTTTTGGACAATATCGACCCTGACAAACAGTGTTGGGGACAATATCGAGTGTTAGGGCCAATATCGACCCTGACAAAAAAGTGTTGGGGACAATATCGACCCTGACAAAAGTGTTAGGGCCAATATCGACCCTGACAAAAAAGTGTTGGGGACAATATTGACCTTGACAAACAGTGATAGGGACAATATCGACCCTGACAAAAAGTGTTGGGGATGATATCGACCCTGGTAAACAGTGTTGGGGAGAATGTTGACCCTTGCAAACAGTGTTGGGGACAATATCAACTCTGACAAAAAAGTGTTGGGGACAATATCGAGTGTTAGGGACAATATCGACCCTGAGAAAAAGTGTTGGGGACAATATCGACCCTGACAAACAGTGTCAGGGACAATATCGAGTGTTAGGGACAATATCGAAGCCTGACAAAAGTGTTAGGGACAATATCAACCCTGACAAACAGTGTTGGGGACAATATCGACCCTGACAAACAGTGTTAGGGACAATATCAACCCTGACAAAAAGTGTTGGGGACAATATCGAGTGTTAGGGACAATATCGACCCTGACAAAAAAAGTGTTGGGGACAATATCGAGTGTTAGGGACAATATCGACTCTGACAAAAAGTGTTAGGGACAATATCAACAGTGACAAACAGTTTTGCGGACAATATCGACCCTGACAAACAGTGTTGGGGACAATATCGACCCTGACAAACAGTGTTGGGGACAATATCGACCCTGACAAACAGTGTTGCGGACAATATCGACCCTGACAAACAGTGTTAGGGAGAATATCGACCCTGACAAACAGTGTTGCGGACAATATCAACCCTGACAAACAGTGTTGGGGACAATATCGACCCTGACAAAAAATGTCGGGGATAATATCGACACCTTGACAAACAGTGTTGGGTACAATATCGACCCTGACAAAAAAGTGTTGGGGACAATATTGACCTTGACAAACAGTGATAGGGACAATATCAACCCTGACAAAAAGTGTTGGGGACAATATCGAGTGTTAGGGACAATATCGACCCTGACAAAAAAGTGTTGGGGACAATATCGAGTGTTAGGGACAATATCGACTCTGACAAAAAGTGTTAGGGACAATATCAACAGTGACAAACAGTTTTGCGGACAATATCGACCCTGACAAACAGTGTTGGGGACAATATCGACCCTGACAAAAAGTGTTGGGGACAATATCGACCCTGACAAACAGTGTTGCGGACAATATCGACCCTGACAAACAGTGTTAGGGAGAATATCGACCCTGACAAACAGTGTTGCGGACAATATCAACCCTGACAAACAGTGTTGGGGACAATATCGACCCTGACAAAAAATGTCGGGGATAATATCGACACCTTGACAAACAGTGTTGGGTACAATATCGACCCTGACAAAAAGTGTTGGGGACAATATTGACCTTGACAAACAGTGATAGGGACAATATCGACCCTGACAAAAAGTGTTGGGGACAATATCGAGTGTTAGGGACAATATCAACCCTGAGAAAAAGGGTTTGGGACAATGTCGACCCTGATAAAAAGTGTTGGGGATGATATCGACCCTGGTAAACAGTGTTGGGGACAATATCGACCCTGACAAACAGTGTTGGGGACAATATAGAGTGTTATGGACAATATCGACCCTGACAAAAAGTGTTAGGGCCAATATCGAGCCTGACAAAAAAGTTTTGGGGACAATATCGAGTGTTAGGGACAATGTCGACCCTGAGAAAAAGTGTTGGGGACAATGTCGACCCTGACAAAAAGTGTTGGGGACAATATTGACCTTGACAAACAGTGATAGGGACAATATCGACCCTGACAAAAAGTGTTGGGGACAATATCGAGTGTTAGGGACAATATCAACCCTGAGAAAAAGGGTTTGGGACAATGTCGACCCTGATAAAAAGTGTTGGGGATGATATCGACCCTGGTAAACAGTGTTGGGGAGAATGTTGACCCTTGCAAACAGTGTTGGGGACAATATCGACCCTGACAAACAGTGTTGGGGACAATGTCGACCCTGACAAAAAAGTGTTGGGGACAATATATATTGTCTGTATATAACTGTGTATGTGACAAATAAAACTCTTAAAACTCTTGAATCTTGAATATCGACCCTGACAAACAGTGTTAGGGACAATATCGACCCTGACAAACAGTGTTGGGGACAATATCGACCCTGACAAAAAGTGTTGGGGACAATATCGACCCTGGTAAACAGTGTTGGGGAGAATGTTGATCCTGACAAACAGTGTTAGGGACAATATCGACCCTGACAAACAGTGTTAGGGACAATATCGACCCTGGCAAAAAGTGTTAGGGACAATATCGACCCTGGTAAACAGTGTTGGGGAGAATGTTGACCCTTGCAAACAGTGTTGGGGACAATATCGACCCTGACAAACAGTGTTTGGGACAATATCGACCCTGACAAACAGTGTTGGGGACAATATCGACCCTGACAAACAGTGTTAGGGACAATATCGACCCTGACAAAAAGTGTTGGGGACAATATCGAGTGTTAGGGACAATATCAACCCTGACAAAAAGTGTTGGGGACAATGTCAACCCTGATAAAAAGTGTTGGGGACAATATCAACCATATCGACCCTGGCACAAAGTGTTGGGGACAATATCAACCCTGGCACAAAGTGTTGGGGACAATATTGACCCTGACAAACAGTGTTGGGGACAACATCAGCCGTGTCGTCACCAGAGCCAATCGTAGAGCAGCTGTGTCCTCATCAGAGCCAATCGTGGAGCAGCTGTGTCCTCATCAGAGCCAATCGTGGAGCAGCTGTGTCATCATCAGAGCCAATCGTGGAGCAGCTGTGTCGTCATCAGAGCCAATTGTGGAAAAGCCGTGTCATCATTAGCGCTCGTGCAGCCACTCTGGAGAAGCTGTGCAGAATGAACCAGCCGCTGCTCTCAAATCACTCTTGCGGCACTTCGATGCACTTGGCACTACATGAAATGTGCAGTAATAATAATGCAATGTTAAGTCTGATTGTGATGTACAACAGTAAATCAGGAAGGTTCTAGCAGAATGTATATTATTTATCTTTTATATTGATCTCTTTTTATTTTTCTCTAATTTCCCTTCATAACTTGAACTACATTTGATTCTGTACCACACACAGGTGTTTCCACAAGTGTAATTATGTGAATTATAGATTGTGGGTTTGATGTGGCTTGAGTTCAAAGTGAAACATGAATGTGAGTTTTTGTAAAGCGTCTCAGGCACTTTGTGTCACTGGGCTCCAACTCTCAGAGCACAATAATAGAGAGCTGAATCTGACAGAGTTACACTGTTAATAATGAGTTCAGTGGAGGTTCGAGATGTAGTCGACTGAAACCGACGGTCTGGTATATCCTCAGCACCACTCCTATATCGAGCACCTTTCCACAGTAAATACTGCAGTTCTGTGTTTGGATACTGTCTGTACCAGTAAAGCCAAACATTATTGCTGTTAGCTTCATATGAGCAGCTCAGCGTCACAGACTCTCCTTCTCTCCTGATTATATCCTTGTCTTTTGGTTCAATGCTGTCAGCAAATACACCTGCAAGAGAATCAATTATATTTCATAAAAGCTTAACTTAACCACGTCCTTTCTGTTGTTACAGTAACAGTGCTATGAATGAACAACATTAACATTAACAGTAATATCAGCATTATCTATTAAATAATGTGCATTAACACTTTGAATCCTCAACATATTTTAGTGCTGATATATGAAGTGCACTTTACCTGGTGCTGTTATAAGAATCAGTAGAATACATCTCTCCATGGTGGGACATTTACTGAATAGTCCTATCAGTATATGCTTTATGATTTTAAATGCATGAATGTAATGAGAGTCATTTGTGCAGATATATTGTCTGTAAATGTGGGTGTGGTTTGGGTTTCTGATATGTAAACCCCCTTCTGTCTTGCCACATTAAAACTGAGATCAATAACTGTCCATTAATAGGATTTTCTCTTGATCTATTGTTCTTGATCTATTATATAGCTCAGAGTCTCTTTGTGTGTGTGATATCTTTGATTATTCTGGCGTCAGTATTCTGTGTGTAGGGAAAATACCATTAACATTTAGAAAGGCGTTCACTCAGTTCAGTTCAATCTATCGTTATTGTTGTAGCTTCACCCCCTAGTGGCAGATTACAAACATTTACATGTCTCACAAATGTGATATGGCCACCAGCCATATCACCCTGTAGCCCAAGACTTGTTTCCCGCTGAAGCTAAGCAGGGCTGAGCCTGGTCAGTACCTGGGTGGGAGACCAACTGGGAAAACCAGGTGTCTGCTGGGAGAGGTGTTAGTGAGGCCAGCGGGGGGCGCTCACCCTGGGTCCCAGTATAGTGATGGGAACACTATACTGTAACAAGCACCATCCTTCAGATGAGATGTTAAACCAAGGTCCTGACTCTCTGTGGTCATTAAAACTCCCAGGATGTCCTTCGGAAAAAGAGTAGGGTGTACCCCTGGCATCCTGGCCAAATTTGCCCATTGGCCCCTGTCCATCATGGCCTCCTAATCATCCCCATATACTGACTGGGTTCATCACTCGGTCTCCTCTCCACCAATCAGCTGCTGTGTGGTGGGCGTTCTGGTGCAATATGGCTGCGTGTATTTAAAGTGTAAACTGTTACGTCTGCACACAAGTGCCTCAAGTATTGCACTCCCAAGAGTAATTACCTCCTGTGTCGGTGTGATTAAATCAAACATAACATAAACTGCCAAAGAAATTGGCCCTGATTCTCTTAAATTAACAATTTTCTTGTTTAAAAGATATTTACATATTTGCCAATCGATTGTTAAACGTTCAATTTCATATATTTTACAAGGGTGATTGTTGCCTGCCTGTTAACATTAAAGGTAAAAAATAATAAAGTAAGTGAATTGTAAAGTATTTCTCTTTGTTTGAATAACTACTCAACCCTACCTTACACATTAATACTGGAAAAAGAGCCCTTTGGTGTAAAAACACAAAGTCATTTTCACTGTATGCGATTTTGAATGATGAACATTCACCGTAAATAAGGCTCCCCCTCCTACAAAAGCCAATTTAACCACTGGTAATGCATGACAGATTTCAGAAATGTTTTCCCAGGTTTATATTTTATTGCCATTCATGAGGGAAATATTAATTTAAAGAAGACTGTGAGGGAAAATCATGACAGATGTTTCAGAATAAAGTGTGATTGTTTTCCCATCTCTAGAAATGTTAGTCATTTTGTCTAATTTCATTTTAAAATTCATGAACATCACCATTGCATTTTCATCAACAGTGCATCTGTGTTTTTGAATACAAAGCTCAGAGTAAACCAATAATTAAATAATAATTCAATAGCACAATTTATATATTCTAACTATATGCCTTCACCTGTATATATTTGTATAACAGTTGCATATAACAATAGTTTCCTCAGGTTATTGTGCGGTGTTGTTGCGTCTCCTCAGGTTATTGTGCGGTGTTGTCGCGTCTCCTCAGGTTATTGTGCGGTGTTGTTGCGTCTCCTCAGGTTATTGTGCGGTGTTGTCGTGTCTCCTCAGGTTATTGTGCGGTGTTGTTGTGTCTCCTCAGGTTATTGTGCGGTGTTGTCGTGTCTCCTCAGGTTATTGTGCGGTGTTGTCGTGTCTCCTCAGGTTATTGTGCGGTGTTGTCGTGTCTCCTCAGGTTATTGTGCGGTGTTGTTGTGTCTCCTCAGGTTATTGTGCGGTGTTGTTGTGTTTCCTCAGGTTATTGTGCGGTGTTGTTGTGTCTCCTCGGGTTATTGTACAGTGTTGTTGTGTTTCCTGTGACTGTGGGCCTCAGAGCACAGTAATACAGAGCAGAGTCTGATACAGATGCAGAGGAGATCTCCAGATACACACGGATTTGTTCCTTCTTTTCAACTTTAACACTGAATCGTGGATCTACATCAGACACCCGAGCTTCTTTTTCATTACTGTGAGTGAGTACCAGAAATTCAGGTTTTGATCTTCCATGCTGACGGTACCAGTGGAGATAAGTTGAAGCTGAAGAGGAATAAATGCAGGATAATGAAACATTTGAACCCTGATCCTCAAATACATCTATTTTGTCTGGTTGGATGTCATTTCCGAAGACTGCAGCTGAAAAATAAAAACTTTTTAGTGAGATTGTTCTTTAGTAAAACTCATTGTTGACAAAAAATAAACAACCAAATGAATATACACACCTGCTGAGACACAGAGAGAATAACTGAATGAAGATCCATTATACTGCACAAGTGTTCACTCAGAGAAGAGTCAGACTGTCTCTGTCAGACATCACTACATCATGTCAGATCTGTGAACACTGGAGTCCCTCCTCTATAAGCCCGTCATTCACACCTGAGCTACAAAACAGAAGCCAATTACTCTCATTAATGTCTGTTCTAGTGTTTTGTGTTGTAATTTAGGCTGTTATACATGTAATAAACCCTGGAAGTCCTGGAAAAACAATTTCTCCTGCAGTTTGATCAGTCCCACAGTTTCCACTGCATTTGATACATTTGGTTGTATTCAATTAATGTTCAATTTAAAATTTTCACTCATGCAGGTTATTCAATTTTACATCTCCAATATAATATTCAGGTCCTACCATAGTGTTTTTGTAGTGGAAACCCGAGAGCTTTCTGACCCCACACAGACAACAACACAATGGCCACTTTCAAGGCACAGAAAGGTAGTAAAGAGATTGTTAAAATAGTTCAGCTTCCTTATATCTGCCTTGGCATTTGGGACAGGGCTCCACTCCATCCCCTCGTGTTCCCACAGAGGATGGACTCAATGATCCTGGTCATACATTTCACTGAGCTCCAGCCACAGGTCCATAATCAATCAACGGAAACCACTCAACCACATGACACTGAACCAAAACACACGCTAAACACACCCAGAACAAACACAAGAACAGAACACTCGTTACTGTTATTCTATCTTTCATGTCAAAACACAGTCTTTAACAATGTATCATTACCAAATGTGTTGATTGTCAGTGGACATAAATTTGATGCATGAAATCAAAATGAGAATTAATCTGTATGTAAGATAAAATTCATAGATTGCAGGATTATACTATTGGAAAAACTCACAAAATGAAAAGACAAAGTCCCTTCTGTCTCACTTTAAGTCACACAGCGCCACCTCCTGGCAAAACAGTTTTCTGTACAATTTCAGTCCAATGGGAGATGTGAACCTTTGACTATATGAATTTATATGTTATGACCTGTTTCAGCAAAAGGACAGACTATTGCAGTGATGATGCATTGGCATTTGGGACAGGATGAAGTAAGATTGATCTTTCTTTAATGATGGCATGGGAGGTTTTGTATGATGCCGTTGGGTTTCCTGTCACTGTGGGCACCAGGGCACAGTAATACAGAGCAGAATCTGCCTGTACAGCAGAGGAGATCTTCAGATACACACGTTTAGTATCTTCATGAACTTCAGCAGAAAATCTGTCTGGTCTATGTTCACTCATAGCTCCACATGGGAAGATGTAAAGGAGGAGCTCCGGTTTGGATCTGGGATATTGTCTGTACCATTGTAAATTATTTACAGTACCCGTATAGTCTTTGTAACTGCAGGACAGAGTAACAGCGTCACCAATGAGTCTGTTTTCATTCACTGACAAGGGTTTTATTGACTCTGCCTCTGTGTGGCCTATAAATGGAGAATAAAAGCCTGGTTGGATAAATCAACAGTAACTAAACCATAGGAAGCAGTGGTAAATGTAATATTTATCTTACCAATAAACGTCCAAAAAAAGAGTGAAAATAATCACGATAGCAGAAATCTGAAGGATAATCTGAAAGCCTTGAGTGTCATTCAGACTGAATACTGGTGTAGTGGGGCTCGAGTTGGAGAGACACACTTTGAATTGAAAGAATTGAAAATAATCAAAGATATTTGATTTTGTAAAATGAACAAAGACATTTGCTTTACTGTTTTCAAACCCCCATCTCTCTCCAGGAGGGCCATTTGGAATTCCTAAAGACAAAGAAATGCTGAAGGCCTGTAGGCCAAATGTGTGTCACACCTGTAACACCGTGGGGGAAGTTTGGTCTGATTGGTCAGTTTGAATGGCTCACGTTAGGGTTTCACATGGTCAAGGAATAGATAAAAGAAGATTGTAACTGTTGCTCTGGCTCTTTTATTCTCTGGCTCTCTCTTCTTGGGGCCTTCTCTTTGGCTCTTCTCTCCTTTGCTCTCTTCTCTTCTTTGTCTCTCTCTCTCTCTCTCTCTCTCTCTCTCTCTCTCTCTCTCTCTCTCTCTCTCTCTCTCAGGTAAAATTCATGCTGGGTACGATTAATGGTATAAGTTTTCATCATCTCATACATTTATTTTGTAACTATTTTAAGTGTAACCATAACTAGATTTTGTCATTAAATTCTTTCAATTACAAATGATGTGCTAACTAGTTTTGATTTGGTATTGACTTTGAAGTGTTACCTATTGCACATTATATATAGTCACATTATAGCCACGCTCTCCCACATGTTTAGCTATTGTAACTGCGCTTATTTCCGTCGTTGGTATAAGCTGCAGTGGGTGGTAAAGACGAGAAATGTACAGTTTTCTATCATCTTGCTGATAACGTTTCTTTAGTCATTCGGCAACCCTGCAGTCAGAACCGCTGTAGAGGATCCACCCTTACAGAATTATAGCTGACTACGCCACCCTTGTAACAGGGAATATTTCTTGGACACAGGTACGTGGTTTCGAAAGAGGACCCGACACGTGGATGTAAGAAAATACAAAAATTTTATTAATAATAGAAAAGTCTTAAAACCAATTTAGGAATGACTTGGCCACCAGCCTGATACCAGAAAGCAATCTGAAGAACCGAGGCTTACTGATGACAGGTAGCTATAGCGAGCACAGAGTCTCTACAAAAGGGAGAAATCTTACCACCAGGTGCAAGGTCTCACTACACTGCACACAAAAATAATCCCATGCAGGAACACAAAAGCCCACCACCGCACATGAGAGTCCACTAAAGGCCTGCCCCGAAGCCTCGGTTCCTACAACAGAAGAAGGGAAATTAACCATTTAACTCAAAGTAACTACAAAATGATATTTTCAACAATACTTAAATGAAAATCAAAAACACATTTTCACACAATAAACCAAAAACACAAAGACAAAGACGAACAATAGCAAATACAGACAGAAAAATGAAACAAGAGACAACTGAACACCATCAAGAAAATAAACAATATAACAAATAAATACAGGCAAAAGAAATGGAACGAATGAATCTGAATAAAGCAAAAACAACCAGAGATAACAAATGAAACAATAAACCTAAACAAAACGAAAGCAACCACTTAACGAATGATTACCAACAAAAAGTAATGAACAAACAAACAAGTTCAAGACAGAGATAAACACAATAAATTAGACAAACCAAATAAATCAACACAAAGTGAAGCTAAACAAACAAACCAAAAAAACAAACAAAATAAGTTACTGAAGGAACAAGATCTCTGGGAGAACCAGCACCCGGCGATTGCCCGCTAGATCGAGTAATATTCTGAAAAGTCAGTACGGAGAAAACAGCAGTGTCAACATATTGCCCTGCAGGCTCTGTAGATTCTTCCTCTATTAAGCGTTGAGTTGTGTCTAACAAACAATGGGCCTGAGCCCGATCATTCCTCCTTTATGTTGTTGATACCACGCGCAAAGTCACACCGTTGTCGGCCAATACAGCCCGGGAATATGAACGCGCGCTGATAGGAGAAGGCAGCCGCCAACCAAACACTATGATGTTGGTCAAGAAGCTCCACGAAGAGGAAGGGACACCGGAAAGGGGCAGTCCACCAGCAGTGACGCACGAGCGATACCTTGGTTGCCCTCTTTATGTTTGCACTAGAGTTACGTGATTGGATGTTGCGCAGATGAAGCCCAACCCTTAATTACCTGGGAGTCCCACTACATTGGCACCCTCCTGAAGATGAAAATGCTTCTACACCGTGATATAAAGCTCCACCTCTGGCAATATGATTTACTTCTGTAATGGAGTCTATGCTAAAACCAGTTCATGTGACCTGTGGTTCAAAGTCTGCAGCTTGTATTAAAGAAAAGGCCAAAGACTGTAATACTTTCTTAAACTTTAGCTGAAAACATTAAACGCTGGAGACATTCTCTCTCACGTGTTTTTGAAACACACGCAAGATCATGGCACTTACCCCCGACCACAGACGAGGCTTAAGCTAGTCCCAGACTAAAATGCATGTTTGAGCTGTTTTAACTGAAAGCAACTTTCACTGATATATCTCAAAATATGTCAGTGTCATAGTTTTGTCTCAAGATGCACACCAGTAATGTTATTGTTTTTTCTTCTAAGACACGTTTGTACTTAAATGTCCTAATATAACTAAGGCCTACTCCTGGCTTAATCTAAGTGCTCATCGTTTCTTTTCTCACCATTTTAAATGAACATTTAAAACAAATATTCCGTGTAGCACCACAATTAATATAATTATAAATAGTTTCCTCGGGTTATTGTGCGGTGTTTACAAACATCATTACAAACAACACCGTTGCGCCGAGGAGCAACTGTGTCTAAAGTGCTGGAAAAAAGAGGGGACGGCTTTGCAGCCTTAGCTAAATTAAGTATACATGATACTAGGTAATGATCTGAGATGTTGTCGCTCTGCTGCAGAATTTCAATGGTATCAACATTTATACCATGTGACTTCCTGCTGGAAGTAGCCATCAGAGAATGGGTACATGGTGGTCATAAAGGGATGGACATGGTCAGAAACAATGCTCAGGTAGGCCGTGGCATTTAAACGATGCCCAATTGGCACTAAGGGGCCTAAAGTGTGCCAAGAAAACATCCCCCACACCATTACACCACCACCACCAGCCTGCACAGTGGTAACAAGGCATGATGGATCCATGTTCTCATTCTGTTTACGCCAAATTCTGACTCTACCATCTGAATGTCTCAACAGAAATCGAGACTCATCAGACCAGGCAACATTTTTCCAGTCTTCAACTGTCCAATTTTAGTGAGCTTGTGCAAATTGTAGCCTCTTTTTCCTATTTGTAGTGGAGATGAGTGGTACCCGGTGGGGTCTTCTGCTGTTGTAGCCCATCCGCCTCAAGGTTGTGCGTGTTGTGGCTTCACAAATGCTTTGCTGCATACCTCGGTTGTAACTCCTCTGATCTCTAGCATCAACAAGGCATTTTCGCCCACAGGACTGCTGCATACTGGATGTTTTTCCCTTTTCACACCATTCTTTGTAAACCCTAGAAATGGTTGTGCGTGAAAATCACTGTAACTGAGCAGATTGTGAAATACTCAGACTGGCCCGTCTGGCACCAACAACCATGCCATGCTCAAAATTGCTTAAATCACCTTTCTTTCCCATTCTGACATTCAGTTTGGAGTTCAGGAGATTGTCTTGACCAGGACCACACCCCTATATGCATTGAAGCAACTGCCGTGTGATTGGTTGATTAGATAATTGCATTAATGAGAAATTGAACAAGTGTTCCTAATAATCCTTTAGGTGAGCGTATATTTAAATGCCATATTTGCAGCATAATTTAATATCAGAGAGACGAGAGAGAGAGAGAAAATAACTCTTAGAAATATGACTATGCAAGAGAAAAATGATGAGAAGGTTTTTGTAGGGTGCAGTTGTGTTTCCTGTGACTGTGGGCCTCAGAGCACAGTAGTACATGGCAGAGGCTGACACAGATGCAGAGGAGATCTCCAGATGCACACGGTTTTCTTTTTCTTTTCTGATCTCAGTAGTGAATCTCTGATCTACATTAGATGTCTTAACATCTTTTGCACTGTCTGAAATGAGCACCAGGAATTCAGGAGCTGATCCGGGATACTGACGGTACCAAAGTAAAGACCATGCAGAAGAATAACTGCAGGATAATTTAACACTTGAACCCTCGGCAGCAAACTCCTGTGTTTTGTCTGGTGTAATAGTATCTCCATTACTCGCACCTGCAAAGAAAAGTGAAATAGTCTCAAAGGGAGAGAAATATGACTATGCTGATGAAATGTGAGCATTTTAGAAGTTTGTTCACATATAGTGTACTTTTATATATTAAGGCCACATATAAGACCATATATATAATTATTAAAATGACTTAACCCTAACGGCATTGAAATGATGGTACTTACATGCTAAAGCAGAGAACAGAATAACTGAATGGAGTATCATTGTATGTGTGCTCACAGTCTCAGCTTGAATGATCTTATGCCAGTCTCTGTCAGGCTCAGCAAAATACCTCAGATACGTTAAGCTCCTCCTTCCTCACCACCTGGGAAAATAAATCAGTTTATCACCATCACCTTTTGACCATGGTTGCTTCATAAGATGTTACAAAGACAGAGCAGCATCTTTTATCTGAAGATTTAAACACAAGATTTGCATTTAATTTCATAGTGAAACACAATCACAGAGAAACAAACAAAGTAGGAGAGCTTAAAACGTTCCTCGCATTCACTCGTGCTTTTAAACTCTAGCGAGAGACTTGATATATTATGTGTGTGTGTCTGTGTGTGTTATAGTACAGTGTGTATCTGTATAAGTATATTTACTGTATAATGCAAGTGGACTACCGTAATATGATGCATTATAGTAAGTATATTACAGTGCAATGCACATTGTTGGATTACGACACATTTTTCTCCCAACATTCGTCTGCACCCTTCGGCCCGCCTCGGCCATTGTAAGGCCATGATTGAGAACATCATCCACAATAGTGGCCCTTATTTCATCGGATGAATGTCCTTGGTCTCTTCTACCTCTTCATCTGTTTTGCCTCCCTACACTTCCACTTCTCTTCTTCTTTCTGGCTGTTGACCCTGTTAGTTTCCTTGTTATTCTTCCATTGTCAGACTTATAACACGGTGTTGTGCGCTGTCTATATGCTTGTCAACCGAAGGGTCTGGAGATGCACCTCTGAGCTATTTTAGAGAACTGGTTGATCATTCATTTATCTGATGCTTTACATTCCCTTTATTATTGAAATTCAAGATTATCCTGTGCAATTCATCAGTTCAGGACACATTTACATTTAGAAGTCTATAGATATGGATAGAAAATATTCTTGATAGATTATGACAACTAGTTCAGCCATTTTGCATGTAATGACAATGAACTAATGATGTTTTTGTAAGACTATTCGACAGAGAATCAGTATAATATATTTTGATCAACATGACAAAAACAATTGATCATGTAGGAAACAGCAGTCAAGTGTACAAAACCAACGGCATGAATTGTATGATTATCATTTAACTCTTTTATAGCATATTTGTTAGTCAGAATTTATTAAATTACTTTAAAAAGTGTGCATGAAAAGTGAAGGACAGTTCTGTATGTTGTATGTGTGTAATATCATTGTTAACTTAAGACTGTTTGACTCAGTGTCTCGGCTTTATTCGTGCTCTCTCACTGGATAAAGTGTTATTGTGTAGAGCTGTCGTGTCTCCTCAGGTTATTGTGCGGTGTTGTTGTGTCTCCTCGGGTTATTGTGCGGTGTTGTTGTGTCTCCTCAGGTTATTGTGCGGTGTTGTTGTGTCTCCTCAGGTTATTGTACGGTGTTGTTGTGTCTCCTCAGGTTATTGTGCGGTGTTGTTGTGTCTCCTCAGGTTATTGTGCGGTGTTGTTGTGTCTCCTCAGGTTATTGTGCAGTGTTGTTGTGTCTCCTCAGGTTATTGTGCGGTGTTGTCGTGTCTCCTCGGGTTATTGTGCGGTGTTGTCGTGTCTCCTCGGTTGTTATTGTGTTGTCGTGTTGTCGCGTGTCTCCTCCTCGGGTTATTGTGCGGTGTTGTCGTGTCTCCTCGGGTTATTGTGCGTGTTGTCGTGTCTCCTCGGTTATTGTGCGGTGTTGTCGGTCGTGTCTCCTCGGGTTATTGTGCGGTGTTGTCGTGTCT
The DNA here is from genome assembly GCA_018749465.1 of Paracanthobrama guichenoti. Classification (NCBI taxonomy): domain Eukaryota; kingdom Metazoa; phylum Chordata; class Actinopteri; order Cypriniformes; family Gobionidae; genus Paracanthobrama; species Paracanthobrama guichenoti. The sequence continues at coordinate 20,455,221 of CM031944.1, read as the reverse complement.
CCTCGGTTATTATGCGGTGTTGTCGTGTCTCCTCGGGTTATTGTGCGGTGTTGTCGTGTCTCCTCGGGTTATTGTGCGGTGTTGTCGTGTCTCCTCGGGTTATTGTGCGGTGTTGTCGTGTCTCCTCGGGTTATTGTGCGGTGTTGTCGTGTCTCCTCAGGTTATTGTGCGGTGTTGTCTCCTCCAGGTTATCGTGTCTCGTGTCTCCTCAGGTTATTGTGCGGTGTTGTCGTGTCTCCTCAGGTTATTGTGCGGTGTTGTCGTGTCTCCTCAGGTTATTGTACAGTGTTGTTGTGTTTCCTGTGACTGTGGGATCCAGAGCACAGTAATACAGAGCAGAGTCTGATACAGATGCAGAGGAGATCTCCAGATACACACTGCTGGCTTCTTTTCTGTGACTGATGGATATTCCAGAAACTGGAGGATCAGCTGGAGTAACATATCCTGAATAATCCAGTATGAGGAACTGTGGAGGTGATCCTGCATATTGGCGATACCAGTGAAGACTCTCAACAGACCCAGAGTAGTTACAAGAGAGAGTCACGCTCTCTGTCTCAGTGGCAAAAGCTGCATCTCTGTATGGAGTGATGACCTCTTTAGCTCTGTTTCCTGCAACACAAACCTATTTCAGCATGTTTAAAATGAGACACTGGGATGTCATGACACATGTAAGATTTTACCTTGAGCTAAAGTCAGCAATATAAGAACACAAGAGAGCATGATGAGCAGGTTCCTGCTTCCTCAGTCTCTGTGATGAACTGAACGAGTCTGTGTTTCACAGGCCTGTGTTAAGCTCCGCCTCTTGACATCATTCTTTTAGAAATGACAGCCATTGTTAAACCCAAAACACTCGAGAGAATGGAGAAATGAACCCAAATTAGATGGCCATCGATGTTCTATACCTCCATAATTAAAACAATAAAAGATGCAGCGTTTAGCCTGTAGTTAAAATAATATTTGATTTCTTTGAAAGAGCAAAATTCCCCAGCTGGTAATCAATCTGATACTGTACTTTATTATTACTGTATTACTCCAGTCCACCAGATGGCAATCTAATCTCACTGAAGGAAGACCACTGCTACTGTCACTGTTCTCTCTTATTATTCTCTTAATTAGATTAGATTAGAATAGTGGAGTTAGGTGGCTTATATATTTTATAAAGGTATTCTCAAATATCACCTGACCCCAGTGTGTGTTGATTTAGTGTCTTGTGGTGCCGAGGCTTTTTGAGTCTCAGTTTTGAAACCCATCCACAAATACGGCATTTAATGGTCTAAATTTGGTACTGTACAGTATATCAGAAACATTAGACTGAATTTTATTTTTCCACTGGGAATGGATTGGACTGGGGCACACATGGATACACTGGATTGACAAATAAACTTCTTCTATATATATTATTTCAGTTGAAGATGAAATGCTGTCCCTCTCTAATTTAATGGTTGCTCTATAAGTGATATCTCTTCTGTGTTGTTGAATATGTTCCTATGGTTAACACTTGACATATTTTTCCCAGTATTTCTGCCGGTTGACTGTGATGTTGGCAGTGTTTTACCCTCTATAGGGAGTGTTTCTGTGCAGTGTGTGTGTGTTTCCTGTCACTGTGGGCTCCATGGCACAGTAATACATCGCCGAGTCTGACACTACAGCAGAGGAGATCTCCAGATATGTTTGGGTTTTCTCCTTGTTCAGTTTTCCAGAGAATCGAGGATCTAGATCCACAACTTTAGACTTCTGTAAAACTTTCCCAGTTCCATGCAGAATGACGAGAAGAAATTCAGGAGCCGATCTGGGATACTGGCGATACCAATATAGACTCACTGCCGAGGAGTAGTTGCACAACAGGGATATCATTTCCTTTTCTGTTCTATAAACTTCAGTCTGAACCGGCATTATGACATTCCCAAAATATCACCTGCAGAAAAACATGTTCATCTTACAAGTCTGAGGAATGGAGAGGTGGACCTGACCAACAGAAGAGCTGAAGGGGTGCGTTTCATGTCTTTTCTTCAGCAGGTGTGACCACATCCTGTTGTACTGTGGTTTAAGACACACAGATGTAGTGGATAACTGTGTGTGAGTTTTTGTAAAGCGTCTGTGGACTTTGTGTCACTGGGCTCCTTCTTTTAAGAGCACAGTAATAGAGAGCTGAATCTGACAGATTCACATTATTAATAGTGAGGGAAGTGGATGTGGGGATGTAGTTAACTTATAACGCCTGTCTGATACACTCCTTCATCGGACGAGCGAGCACCTTTAAACAGCAAATACTGCGGTTCTGTGTTAGGAGACTGTCTGTACCAGTACAGGTACACATGATTTCTGCTTATATATGAGCAGCTCAGGGTCACAGACTCTCCTTCTCTCCTGCTTTTATTGGTACCTTCTTCTTTTGGCACAATGCTGTCAGCAAACACACCTACAAGAACACGTGTGCTTTAGAATGATCACACAAATAAATACAGTGAAGCAGTAATAATATGGAATATAATAATAGTTTAACATACATTAAAATGACTATTTATGTCAGCATCATTACTCCAGTCTTCAGTGCCACGTGATCCTTCAGAAATCATTCTCATAGGCTTTATTTGAAGTACAAAGCTTTTTTAACATTATAAATGTATTTAATTATGTCAGGTATCTTTCCTGAATAAAGAAGTTAATTTCTTTTAAAGCATCACACTGACCCCAGACCTTTGAACAGTAGTGTATGTATAAATTACACTAAAACAGTACCTGTCATGAGAATCAGCAATTGGCATCTGTCCATGTTCATATTCTGAGGGATTTATTTAGCTCTAAGCCAAATCATGTTCGCAGGGATAAGAGAGACTGCGATGAAGGACTATCCCTTTATTTAATGTGAATGAAGAGACATTTCACTGACACTGCAGTGTGAAGGAATGAAGACGCTCTAATGTGTGTTTGTAAAGTGGGTGTGGTTAGTGACATCTAACAGGTGTTCAAGACAGTCACCCAAGCCCACCAGAGAGCACTCTGGTCAGTCAGAGAAGCTGGATGGGTCCCTCTGGAGGAGATGGAACCAGGGTGTTCAAGGCAGTCACCCAAGCCCACCAGAGAGCACTCTGGTCGGTCAGAGAAGCTGGATGGGTCCCTCTGGAGGAGATGGAACCAGGGTGTTCAAGGCAGTCACCCAAGCCCAACAGAGAGCACTCTGGTCGGTCAGAGAAGCTGGATGGGTCCCTCTGGAGGAGATGGAACCAGGGTGTTCAAGACAGTCACCCAAGCCCACCAGAGAGCACTCTGGTCGGTCAGAGAAGCTGGATGGGTCCCTCTGGAGGAGATGGAACCAGGGTGTTCAAGGCAGTCACCCAAGCCCACCAGAGAGCACTCTGGTCGGTTAGAGAAGCTGGATGGGTCCCTCTGGAGGAGATGGAACCAGGGTGTTCAAGGCAGTCACCCAAGCCCACCAGAAAGCACTCTGGTCGGTCAGAGAAGCTGGATGGGTCCCTCTGGAGGAGATGGAACCAGGGTGTTCAAGGCCACCACGTATTGTACAGTGTTGTTGTGTTTCAACATTGTGTGTCTTGATCTAAACAAATTCCCTTCGTTTACTGAGTGAATTTTGAATTTAGAGTCATTTTTAAATGACATTTAAAACAACAAATGCTAAAGGAAAGTTTCACATGCCCCTATGTAACCTTTCATAATCTCCCATATTCACAGGTGCTGCCACACTGTAATTTCCAGAGCTGTGGTTTACAAAAACACAATTCATTGTGGTCTGATGCGATTACATTAAAGACTGTTCAAAGCAATAATGGTGTGTGTGAGTTTTTGTAAAGCGTCTCAGGCACTTTGTGTCACTGGGCTCCAACTCTCAGAGCACAATAATAGAGAGCTGAATCTGACAGAGTTACACTGTTAATAATGAGTTCAGTGGAGGTGTGGGATGTAGTCGACTGAAACCGGTGGTCTGATATATCCTCTCTGCTCTCTGATCGAGCACCTTTATACAGTAAATACTGCGGTTCTGTGTTTGGATACTGTCTGTACCAGTAAAGAATAACATAACTGCTGTTAGTTTCATATGAGCAGCTCAGCGTCACAGACTCTCCTTCTCTCCTGATTATATTAGTATTTCCTTCACTTGGTCCAATTCTATCAGCAAATCCGCCTGAAATTAAACACATTTGTTATACATCATGATCTGTAATCTCTGATCAGGAGGATTATGTTTCAATAAAACTTGTTACAAATGTGTCCTTTCAATATTAAAATAGATCGATATGAAATAAAAACATCATGTGGCGATTGCTTTCATATAGAAATGAGATGTTTGTCCAGATTATTTAGTCGGCTATTTACCTGTAACTACACTGAGAATCATGAGTAGCGCATGTCCCTCCATGTTGGCAGTCCAGACGTAGTTTGTATTTCTATTACTGTTGGATTTATTAAAAATGTGTGCCTGAATATTGCTGTGTTGTGTGTGTGCGCGTGTGCGTGTGTGTGTGTGTGTGTGTGTGTGTGTGTGTGTGTGTGTGTGTGTGTGTGTGTGTGAGATATTGTGGGTGTGGTTAGTGATGTCACAGGTTCAGCAGCCACTCACCAATCACATTCAGCAGATCTGATCACCGGCACCTGTCACTCATCATCACACACACACACACACACACACACACACACACACACACACACACACACACACACACACACACACACACACACACACACACACACACACACACACACACACCTCAGGTCAGGAAACTATAAAAACAGACCCATTACAGCGATCTGTAATTCTCCCTCATGTTTGTCCAAGTGTGTTGTTCTGTCCTGTGATACGCACCAGCATCCCAGATTGAGTGTCAGAAGTCTGCAGAAATGAAAACTATTATCTTGAGGAGCCAAGAGCACAGATGTTAACTATCAGATGCTTTAAATCACCATGAAATCAAAGTGGACCATTTTTTTTTTTTTACATGATTTATGTGCATTTCATTTTTTTAATTGATGTGCCCTCGAAATCTTTAATCAAAGTAACTTCCCCTCCCTCTCGCAGCGACTGCTCTTCTTCTCTGATGATGTTTACTGGCGCGAGTGCGGGACAGCCGGTCACTCATGAGATCACAATCCCAGATGGACTGTAGGAGAATTACAGTTAGACCGTATAAAGAGCCCTGTATGCCCAATGAAGACCAGGAGTCAAAGTTGATGCTCATTCAGTTCACAGAGAGTTTACTGAAGTTCTCCACACTTCCATAGGCTGTAGAAAAAATGAGTATGAGGATCCAGCCTCAATTTAACTTCAGATACAGAAACACTAATACTTATAGGCCTGGTATCACAGACAGGGCTTAGATTAGGTCTTAGTTCAGCTAGGACAGCTGTTATAAACATGCTTTTCAGACTTGCCTTCCAAGCTGTAGGCCTTAAAATGGCGATAGATGTGAAGAAGTGTTCCAGACAAACACCGGTGAGATCTGGAGGAGCATGTGCAGTACGTCAGGGAAATATTTGAGCAATGGAAGGGAAATCTTCACTTGTGATATTATACTGCCCCCTTCTGCTAAAACACAGGACAGCATGTTTTGTTCAGTTGCTGTCTGTAGTAATGACTTACTGTAGGAGATGTTGATGGTTATACTGTATCTCACAACACTTGAGCTCTGCGCTTCCCGATCTCCTACATCTCAGACCGCATCTCTCACTATATCACAGGATCTCAGTATCAGAAGTATGGACTGCTCCAGATCTGCCAGTTCCTGCTGTGAGATCACCGCACACGTCCACTAAAGCATTTGCAAGTTCTTGACCATGTCTTGGAGGACATAAGGTTACACTGCAACTAGGCATTGCAAGGACGATCAGCTGTGCTTCCTGTCTCCCTTTAGTCTTAGGCTCTGTCCATCTGCGGTCCTCATGCGTCCTATGGCATGGTCACAGGCGATCAGGGTCATGTTTCTCCTCTCTCAGAGTCCGTGGAAAGATCTCTTCAGTGTCCAAGGCATTGGAGCTGTGATGTTAATCGTCTGCTGTCTGTAAACTGTGTGTCTTTAGGACCGTTCCACAGGTGCATGGAAAACATTGTTTAAACCCTTTCCAATAAAGATCTGTAAAGCTTATTTGGATTTATACAAAATGATCTTTAGAATACAGTATCCTGAAAAAAGGGACGTTTCTTTTTAGATGTAGACCGATAAACAACAGAAGCATCAGCATATTTTAGGGAATGTAACATTTAAACCTAAACATGATGTAGATTGTGCTCAGTGGACAGAAGTAAAGAATTACACAGAGAAAGCATATAGGTTTGTAAAGAAGAGTATTATAAATTATAACATGTAAACTTGTAGCATATTTTTGGTTTGTTGGACTTTTTTCATGTCAAATAGTAAATCCTCTAAATGGCACATCCTCTAAATGCACATTACAGTGTGTGTGTGTGTGTTTCTGTGCAGTGTGTGTGTGTTTCCTGTCACTGTGGGCTCCATGGCACAGTAGTACATCACTGAATCTGCCACTGTAGCAGAGGAGATCTCCAGATACACATGGGTTTTCTCCTTGTTCAGTTTTGCAGAGAATCGAGGATCTTGATCCACAATTTTGGATTTTTGTAAAACCTCCCCATTGGAGGGAAGAATAACGAAAAGAAATTCAGGAGCCGATCCGAGATATTGGCGATACCAAAATAAACTTCTTGCTGAGGAGTAGCTACAGGAGAGACTTATAATGTCCCCTTCTGTCCCAAACATACGAGTTTCAGCTGGTGTGATGACATTCCCAAAACTCACACCTGCAGATGAAATGACCAACATTTGACAACAACGACATATACACAAATGAGAAAGAAAACTGAGCCCCTGAGGGTTGAAATATAATACTTACAGGCAAGACACCAGAACACAGCCAAAACAAACAGCATCATTTCAGGATGTTTTAGCTCATCTGCATCACAAAGTGTTACTGAGCATCCGTTCCTCATCTACAGAGGGTCTCCAGCTATAGCACCGCCTCTTAAAGCCACAGGTCTGAATTTATGAAGATGATCATCTCTCTCGGATGCTGTATCGAATGTTCATGATGATAATTTACCCTCTATTTATTTATTAATGTTAAATTGTTAATAAAGGCCTTTCCATGGGTTTGTGTAAGAAAAACATATCTATCTTCCGCCAGACTGCCTTCTGTATTTAACTTACGGAAGAAGCGGAACTGGCACGTCGATGAGGTCGGACGTAGAGAAAGCATTTTGAACTGTGAGAGGCGTTACACTTTCTTCAATTTCATGGCTTCGCTTCAGAAGACCTTTATTAACCCCTGGAGCCGTGTGGAGCGCTTTTATGATGATGGATGCACTTTTATAATGGATAGATGCACTTTTATAATGGATGGATGCACTTTTATGATGGATGGATGCACTTTTATAATGGATAGATGCACTTTTATGATGAATGGATTTTCAAATTTTGGGCTGCCATTATAGGACGGAAGGACATTTATTAATATAACTCTGATTGTGTTCATCTGAAAGAAGAATACATTTCATACATGAAGTTACATTTCAAGGCTTGATAAAACTGGTTATTGTGCGGTGTTGTTGTGTTTCCTCAGGTTATTGTTATGTTGTCGTGTTCCTCAGGTTATTGTGTTGTCGTGTCTCCTCAGGTTATTGTGCGTGTTGTCGTGTCTCCTCAGGTTATTGTGCGGTGTTGTCGTGTCTCCTCAGGTTATTGTGCGGTGTTGTCGTGTTTCCTCAGGTTATTGTGCGGTGTTGTCGTGTCTCCTCAGGTTATTGTGCGGTGTTGTCGTGTCTCCTCAGGTTATTGTGCGGTGTTGTCGTGTCTCCTCAGGTTATTGTGCGGTGTTGTCGTGTCTCCTCAGGTTATTGTGCGGTGTTGTCGTGTCTCCTCAGGTTATTGTGCGGTGTTGTCGTGTCTCCTCAGGTTATTGTGCGGTGTTGTCGTGTCTCCTCAGGTTATTGTGCGGTGTTGTCGTGTCTCCTCAGGTTATTGTGCGTGTTGTCGTGTCTCCTCAGGTTATTGTGCGGTGTTGTCGTGTCTCCTCAGGTTATTGTGCGGTGTTGTCGTGTCTCCTCAGGTTATTCTGCGGTGTTGTCGTGTCTCCTCAGGTTATTGTGCGGTGTTGTCGTGTCTCCTCAGGTTATTGTGCGGTGTTGTCGTGTCTCCTCAGGTTATTCTGCGGTGTTGTCGTGTCTCCTCAGGTTATTGTGCGGTGTTGTCGTGTCTCCTCAGGTTATTGTGCGGTGTTGTCGTGTCTCCTCAGGTTATTGTGCGGTGTTGTCGTGTCTCCTCAGGTTATTGTGCGGTGTTGTCGTGTCTCCTCAGGTTATTGTGCGGTGTTATTGTACGGTGTTGTCGTGTCTCCTCAGGTTATTGTGCGGTGTTGTCGTGTCTCCTCAGGTTATTGTGCGGTGTTGTTGTGTCTCCTCAGGTTATTGTGCGGTGTGTTGTCGTGTCTCCTCAGGTTATTGTGCGGTGTTGTCGTGTGTCTCCTCAGTTGTTCTGCGTGTTGTCGTGTCTCCTCAGGTTATTGTGCGGTGTTGTCGTGTCTCCTCAGGTTATTGTGCGGTGTTGTCGTGTCTCCTCAGGTTATTGTGCGGTCTCCTCAGGTTATTGTGCGTGTTGTCGTGTCTCCTCAGGTTATGTGTGCGGTGTTGTCGGTGTTCAGGTTATTGTCTCCTCAGGTTATTGTGCGTTGTCGTGTGTTATTTGTCTCCTCCTCAGGTTATTGTGCGGTGTTGTCGTGTCTCCTCAGGTTATTGTGCGGTGTTGTCGTGTCTCCTCAGGTTATTCTGTTGTCGCGGTCTCCTCAGGTTATTGTGCGTGTTGTCGTGTCTCCTCAGGTTATTGTGCGGTGTTGTCGTGTCTCCTCAGGTTATGTTGTGTCGGTTATTGTGCGTGTTGTCTGTCTCTCAGGTTATTGTGCGGTGTTGTTGTGTCTCCTCAGGTTATTGTGCGGTGTTGTGTCTCCTCAGGTTATTGTGCGGTGTTGTCTCCTCTCAGGTTATTGTGCGGTGTTGTCGTGTCTCCTCAGGTTATTGTGCGTGTTGTCGTGTCTCCTCAGGTTATTGTGCGGTGTTGTCGTGTCTCCTCAGGTTATTGTGCGGTGTTGTCGTGTGTCTCCTCAGGTTATTGTGCGGTGTTGTCGTGTCTCCTCAGGTTATTGTGCGGTGTTGTCGTGTCTCCTCAGGTTATTGTGCGGTGTTGTCGTGTTTCCTCAGGTTATTGTGTTGTCGGTCTCTCAGGTTATTGTGTTGTTGTGTCTCCTCAGGTTATTGTGCGGTGTTGTTGTGTCTCCTCAGGTTATTGTGCGGTGTTGTTGTGTCTCCTCAGGTTATTCTGCGGTGTTGTCGTGTTTCCTCAGGTTATTGTGCGGTGTTGTTGTGTTTCCTCAGGTTATTGTACAGTGTTGTTGTGTTTCCTGTGACTGTGGGCCTCAGAGCACTGTAATACAGAGCAGAGTCTGATACAGATGCAGAGGAGATCTCCAGATACACACGGCTTTGCTCTTTTCTGTGACTGATGGATATTCTGGGAATGGGTGGATCAGCTGAAGTTGTTACCCCTGAATCTTCCAGTATGAGGAACTGTGTTGGTGAGGCTGCGTATCGCCGATACCAGTGAACACCACGAACAGAACCGCTGTAGTTACAAGAGAGAGTCACATTGTCTCCCTCAAGTGCAAATACTCTCTCACTTTTCGGGGTGATGACTTCTGTGGCTCTGGAGCCTGCAAATTAAAGCAGCATTAAATATAGTTTTCAAACTCTTCCATTGCAATAAAATGCACTTTCACAATCTTATACCTTCAGTTGACGACAGCAGTATCATAATGTAGATGAACATGTTCACTGTAAGCGGGCGAGAGCAGCAGCGGCTCCAGTGTTGTGTAGCTCATCTTTACCAGCTGTGCTGAGTCTGTGCTGAACTCCTCCTCCTGTCATGTGCACCTAAGATAACATACAAATGGCCATAGCTGTATCTGTTTAAATACAACATCTAACTATAACCATTTTGCTCATACATGTGAGTTTCTATAGTTTGACTTCACATTCATCATTAGGAATTCATACTACATAATATGAGAAAACATGAGAAAACATGAGAAGCCCTTGTGTAAACTTCTTACCTCCCAAATGCACAGCTGTAACCACATTCTCTGTTTGTGGTTTACAAAACCTTGATGTGTTTTGATACTGATTGATTAAAGATTCTTCAAAGAATTAATATTGTGTGAGTTTTTGTAAAGCGTCTCAGGCACTTTGTGTCACTGGGCTCCAACATCTCTCAGAGCACAATAATAGAGAGCTGAATCTGACAGAGTTACACTGTTAATAATGAGTTCAGTGGAGGTTCGAGATGTAGTCGACTGAAACCGACGGTCTGATATATCCTCTCTGCTCTCTGATCGAGCACCTTTATACAGTAAATACTGCGGTTCTGTGTTTGGATACTGTCTGTACCAGTAGAGATAAACATAACTGCTGTTAGTTTCATATGAGCAGCTCAGCGTCACAGACTCTCCTTCTCTCCTGATTATATTAGTATTTCCTCCTATTGGTCCAATTCTATCAGCAAATCCACCTGAAATATTTAAAATATATTAATATATATAAAAACATTATGCAACATGATCTAATACAGATTTCTTAAAGGGTTAGTAGTGATTAAAGTATTTTACCTGAAACGGTGATGAGTATCATGAGTAGCATCTGTCTGTCCTCCATCTTAATCACCCAATTACACTTAAATCTTGAAACTGCTAATTTATAGTATTATCAAACTGATTTATTTGAAAGATTTAATGAATCAACATGAATAAAAGTATGATAGAAGCTTATTGAATGAAGCACTGAGTGAAGTTCTGCTGTATATTAATAATGTGGGTGTGGTTTGTGAAATATGAAGCAGGCTCTGCTCATCAATGAGGATATTGAACAATTGGACTTCATGCTCTCATCGCTCGATCCAGCATATCTCTTCAGCATATATTTTGGGAATTGATTTAGATTTTTTAGTCTGAGGTCCAGAGCGCTCTGGAGCAGGTTTTCATCAAGGATTCATCTTTCCCTCGATCCTGACTAGTATCCCGCTGAAAAGCATCCCCACAGCATGATGCTGCCACCACCATGCTTCACTGTAGGGGATGAGCGGTGCCTGGTTTCCTCCAGACATGACGCTTGCCATTCAGTTCAAAGAGTTCGATCTTTGTTTCATCAGACCAGATAATTCAGTTTCTCATGGTCTGAGAGTCTTTCAGGAGCCTTTGGGCAAACTCCAGACGGGCTGTCATGTGCCTTTCCCTGAGGAGTGGCTTCCGTCCGGCCACTCTCCCACAGGCCTGATTGGTGGAGAGCGGAGATGGCTGTTCTTCTGGAAGCTTCTCCTCTCACAGAGAAAAGCGCTGGAGCTCTGGACCAAGAGCCCATTGGGTTCTTTCAAACAAACTTCTTTGATGTCATTATGGGTTTTGTTTGTAGAATTGAGGAAAATAATGAATTTAATCAATTTTGGAATAAGGCTGTAACATGGCAAAATGTGGAAAAAGTGAAGCGCTGTGAGTACTGTCTGGATGCACTTTATTCAAGCCACGATCATAATGATATCTTTATGCTTAGGTTGACACTCTAGAGGAAGTACTGACATATTCAAAAAAGAAAATGAGTGGATCCTAGATGTCAGAAAATATACCTTGCCCTTTATTGTATACCTATTTTCTTATTCCAAATGAATGAAGCTCATAACAATTTTGTTTGCACAGCAGGAGAAAGCACAATCTGGCTAATAATGCCGAGAAAACAAAAGCCTTTGCAGTATTTCCAAAGGACAAAGGCTCAATCAGTTTCTTTATTACTAAAGAAAAACTGATGTTTACATAAAGTGATGTTTTCTTATGCTATTCAACTATGTTCAATCTCTATGTAGATACTACATTACATATGAGTACAGGAGTGTTTGAGTCACAGTGGCTTCAGAGCACAGTAATACACAGCAGAGCCAGACACACACACACACACACACACACACACACACCCTAGACTGACACATTTAGGAACTGATGTTGATGAGGTATTTGCATTAAATTTCTCCTTGAAATCTTCTTTCTCATCGCTCGATCCAGCATATCTCTTCAGCATATATTTTGGGAATTGATTATCTTTATATTGGTACCACAGTTTGAACTTCTGTGTTGGTGTACACACACCCACTGGGAAAGAGTATCTCACCATACTGTTAAATCAACTATTACATGTCAAATGAGGATTGGATGTGTTGTGCTCACTGTCTGCTTCATCTGCACATTCTGAAACATCTCAATGGTTTCACAGTTAAACCTGTTCTGCAGATATAAAGTGGCCTACAGATAGGGTTAGTTATAGATCCGTACAGATCTTAATGTTTCAGGGGAGAAAATCAGCAAATGCAAGTATACATTGTGTTATAGTGACGAGTGACCAAATGATCTTCAGTGAATGAAGCCGTCACTAGAACGAGCATTGATTATGAAAACAGAGAGGATTTGTCAAAGAGGAGCTCAAGACTTCTTCAAAATGATGTGTAGAGTAACTGTTTGTCTCCCTCTTCTGCATTGCAAGAGTCATTACAAGGTTGCAAATATCATAACCCTTCAGAAAGTGTAACTCAAGACCATGAGGGTTTGTGTGTGAGTGTTGAGTGTGTGTGAGTCACAGTGGGCCTCAGAGCACAGTAATACACAGCAGAGTCAGACACACACACATCCTGGATCGACAGAGGAACTGAGCTTGAAGTTTTGTTGTGATTTGCAGTAAATCTCTCCTCAAAGTCTTTGTCATTCAGTACATCTGTACCAACTATCGTCATCATGTATTTGGGGATCCCATTCCTCTGTTGCTGGTACCAGAAGAGAGACGGGCTGGATCACTGGTTTCATATGTGCAGTTAATCGTTACTGATCTGCCTTCAAAAGCAGTTTGAGCTCTTGTGTTCTGCTCAACACTCTCCAGAGATTCACACACTGGAACAGAAGTTAAAGCATTATCAATTCATATTCTGCATGTTTTAATATATCTATGGCACATTTAGAGACTCAAAAGGATCCTACTCACCCCAGAAATACATTATACAGAAGATCAGATGTGTTTCCCAGTGAGCCATTATAATAACTGTTGTGTGTGACTGAAATATGTAAATCCACTGGAGAGTGTGCAGTTGTTTCAGCTCGTCTTTGATAAGCCTGTTTTACTGTCACACATTTATCAGCTGGGAGGAGCTTGATCTGATGAATGCACACATGCTGGTCTCTTTCCGTATAATTATTTGTGTTATTTATTTTTATTCATTTAGTCTGTTGTTTATAAAGTATATTTTATCTTCTGTTCATTTCTCTGTTACGTAACTTTATGTTCTGTTGAGTTGCTGTTTTTGTAAATGAATATCTCTGTGATGGATCTCACTCTCTTCATCTTTGGCCATTATTTTCTTTATATTTTAGTAATCTGTGTCTTTAATAGCAAGGTAGGAGATCATTTAAATACAAAGTTTATATTTCCCCTGGTTGAGAATATATAAACCACAGGGCAGCTCAGATAAGATATCCTTACAGCACTAAAGTAGTGTTAATACTCTATTGGTCAATTATTTCACAGCATTTATTATACACAGAGAAAAATACAGAGGTCCGGACCTCAGTGACCTCAGCTGCCTATACGGTGATGATTACAGTCATGTAGGCACCTCAACACTTCACTTTACATGATCGGAGCTGTTCAGTCTGGTTCAGCTAGTTTCGCCACAGAGCCTTTACTGTACACATGATGTTGCGCCAGTATTAAATTCAAATGGATAAAGCGACTGCCTGGCACTTGTTATTAATTCAATAGAGACGGTCCAGCTGCTCTCGTGCTGCGACTGCTGGATGCACACGCGGTTTACTCAGGTAGCGCCGTTTCATTACCTGGCTTTTAGTGTTTGTTCCCATGCACTCGCAGCACTCCAGTAAATAACAGCGCTTAATATGTGGGGGTGTGGTGGAGTTTGACTTTGTGTGGTGTTGTCGTGTCTCCTCGGGTTATTGTGCGGTGTTGTTGTGTCTCCTCGGGTTATTGTGCAGTGTTGTTGTGTTTCCTGTGACTGTGGGCCTCAGAGCACAGTAATGCAGAGCAGAGTCTGATACAGATGCAGAGGAGATCTCCAGATACACATGGGGTTGTTCCAGTTTAGTGAGTTTAACAGACAGTCTTGGATCTACATCAGACTTTTCAGGGTCAGGGTTTCAGCACCATCTAAGATGAGCACAATAAATTCAGGAGCTGATCTGGGATACTGACGGTACCAGTATAGATAATCTGCAGAGGAATAACTACAGGATAATGTCACATTTGAACCTCCTCAGCAAAAAGCTCTGTTTTCTTCGGTGTGATGTTTCCAGAGACAGCAGCTGAAAAGAATATGCAAAAGATACATTTTTAATTAGATTTGTTTTGATTAAACTCATCATTAACAATACATAATACATATATAAGTATACACACATGCCAGACTACAGAAGAGAATAGCTGCATAAATATCCATTGTGCAGTGCACTGTGTTCACTTTAAGAGGATTCAGACTGAACTGTTTCTACCCAGCGTCAGATGATCAGATCTGTGTAGTCCCTCCTCTCTCAGACACATCATGGCTTTTACTTTTCTTCTTCTAATGTATTGGACTACAGCAACAATTAGACAATTGATCTATGATCATTATTTGATTATTTGAGAATATACACTATAGTGCAATATAATTTATATCAATAAAAATTGTTAGTCACTTTAATTTATTACTATTTACAAAAAATATATAATCATAATAATAATAATAATAATAATAAGATATATGAGGGTTTAGAAATGTAGTTTCAAATGTTGTAAAACTCCTCATGGATACTGATCAACAAGGTTTCTAAACCCTTTGCCGTGTGTCATCATTCCTGAGCTGTTAAGTTTGCTGTGCTATTCCTGGGGAAAATGTAAGGTCCACTCAAATATGGTGTGTAACCAGACCGCTCCTTCTCAACAGCCTCTAGTGGACAGGTACTGCCACCACGCTCGTATCGGCCTGAGACAGGCATTAAAGGTACTGGGTTAAATACATTCATTCATTCATTCATTATCTTCCGCTTATCCAGGGCCGGGTCGCGGGGCAACAGTCTAAGCAGAGATGCCCAGACTTCCCTTCTCCCTAGCCACTTCCTCCAGCTCTTCCGGGAACCACGAGGCGTTCCCAGGCCAGCCGGGAGACATAATCCCTCCAGCGTGTCCTAGGTCTTCCCTGGGGCCTCTCCCGGTGGGACATGCCCGAAACACCTCCCGGGAAGGCGTCCAGGAGGCATCCGAAATAGATGCCTGAGCCACCTCAACTGGCTCCTCTCGATGTGGAGAGAGCAACGGCTCTACTCTGAGCTCCTCCCGAGTAACTGAGCTTCTCACCCTATCTCTGAGGGAGCGCCCAGCAACCCTGCGGAGAAAGCTCATTACAGCCGCCTGTATCCGGGATCTTGTCCTTTCGGTCATGACCCACAGCTCATGACCATAGGTGAGAGTAGGAACGTGAGATTGACCGGTAAATCGAGAGCTTCGCCTTACAGCTCAGCTCCTTCTTCACCACGACAGACCGGTACATCGACCGCATTACTGCAGAAGCTGCACCGATCCGTCTGTCAATCTCCCGTTCCATCCTTCCCTCACTCGTGAACAAGACCCCAAGATACCTGAACTCCTCCACCTGAGGCAAAATCTCTCCACCAACCTGAAGTGGGCAAGCCACCCTTTTCCGACTGAGAACCATGGCCTCCAGATTTGGAGGTGCTGATTCTCATCCCGGCCGCTTCACACTCGGCTGCAAACCGCCCCAGTGCACGCTGAAGGTCCTGGTCTGAGGAGGCCAACATGACAACGTCATCCGCAAAAAGCAGCGACGAAATCATGTGGTTCCCAAACCGGACACTCTCCGGCCCTTGGCTGCACCTAGAAATTCTGTCCATAAAAATTATGAACAGAACCGGTGACAAAGGGCAGCCCTGCCGAGTCCAACATGCACCGGGAACAAGTCCGACTTGCTGCCGGCAATGCGGACCAAGCTCCTGCTCTGGTCGTGTACAGGGACCAAACAGCCCTAAGCAAGGGCCCCGGACCCCATACTCCCAAAGCACCCTCCACAGGACACCACGAGGACACAGTCGAATGCCTTCTCCAAATCCACAAAACACATGTGGATTGGTTGGGCAAACTCCCATGAACCCTCCAGCACCCTATAGAGCTGGTCCAGTGTTCCACGACCAGGACGAAAACCACACTGTTCCTCCTGAATCCGAGGTTCCACTATCGGCCGAATTCTCCTCTCCAGTACCCTGGCATAGACTTTCCCGGGGAGGCTGAGAAGTGTGATCCCCCTGTAGTTGGAACACACTCTCCGGTCCCCTTCTTGAAAAGAGGACCACCAACCCGGTCTGCCAGTCCAGAGGCACTGTCCCCAACCGCCACGCGATGTTGCAGAGGCGTGTCAGCCAAGACAGCCCCACAACATCCAGAGACTTGAGGTACTATGGGCGGATCTCATCGACCCCCGGTGCCTTGCCACCGAGGAGCTTTTTAACTACCTCGATGACTTCAGCCCGGGTGATGGATGAATCCACCTCTGAGCCCTCAGCCACTGCTTCCTCAATGGAAGACGTGTTGGTGGGATTGAGGAAATCCTCAAAGTATTCCTTCCACCGTCCGACGATATCCCCAGTTGAGGTCAACAGCTGCCCATCTCCACTGTAAACAGCGTTGGTAGGGCACTGCTTCCCCCTCCTGAGGTGGTGAACGGTTTGCCAGAATCTCTTCGAGGCCAACCGATAGTCTTTCTCCATGGCCTCACCGAACTCCTCCCAGGCCCGATTTTTTTGCCTCCACAACTATCCGGGCTGCAGTCCGCTTGTTCTGCCTGTACCCGTCAGCTGCCTCAGGAGTCCCACAAGCCAACCAGGCCCGATAGGACTTCTTCAGCTTGACGGCATCCCTTACTTCCGGTGTCCACCACCGGTTCGGGATTTCGCCTCGACAGGCACCGAGACCTTACGGCCACAGCTCGAGCAGCCGCGTCGACAAGGGAGGTGGAGAACATGGTCCACTCGGACTCAGTATCTCCAGATTCCTTCGGGATCCGGTCGAAGCTCTGTCGGAGGTGGGAGTTGAAGATCTCTCTGACAGGGGCTCGGCCAACGCGTTCCCAACAGACCCTCACAGTACGTTTGGGTCTCCCGAGTCTGTCTAGCTTCCTCCCCACCATCGGATCCAACTCACCACCAGGTGGTGATCAGTTGACAGCTCCGCACCTCTCTTCACCCGAGTGTCCAAGACATACGGCGGAGGTCAGATGAGGCGACCACAAAGTCGATCATCGACCTCCGGTCTAGGTGTCCTGGTGCCACGTGCACAGTTGGGTTAAATACAACTAAAGCTAAAATAATTGTATTAACTCATCACTCGTGACCATTGGCATAAAAACCTGAAACGTGGATGTACTCTGGTAACTGAAAATAGCAGCATCTGTGTTATATTTTACTGTGTTGGGAAAGATCTAAAATAAATGGTAGAAAAATATAAAGATATGCTGAAATTATTTGCTGTTATTATGCATCTTTTATTATTCCCTTTAGTGTTATAAATATATAACATGTATATAAATATATAGCAAGTGTGTTGTGTGTCTGTGGTGTTATTGACTGTGCCTGTGTGTCACCTGCAAACTGTAAAATATAACATATTTCATCAAACTGAATTTGTATCATTAACATTATAATATCTAACAAATGTGCATTGTTTGTACAAATGTCCAAAGTCATGAGTAAACTTCACTTACTTTTTGTCAACAGTACCAGAAGAGCACAAAGAATCATCATGTTTGCTCTGTGAGGCGTTTAAAGATCTCTTTGCTTTTACTCAAACACCGGCTCCTCCTACAGTCAGAGAAACTGCACAGGATGACAACACATGAACATGACACTGACATGAACTGCACCTCTGGGTCATTAATATTTGATAAGAAACAAATCTAGTAATCGCATTTACTTTATTTTCAACATGTAGTGTTTTGGTCACAATCTATTTTTCTGTTTATTGTAGGCCTTTAAATCAATGAATGATGAGTATATCGCCCTCTTCTGGTGCCTCTTATCATAGCAAGTGCATTATTTGACAGAAATGTGATGAGTTTTATTTCTGCTCATATCATAATACATTTATAGTAATAACCAAATACATTCAATACATGCGTTCTGCCGCATATTGATCACTGTGGGCTGTTATTACACGAAATGCCTGCCTAAATATAATGTATTATAGCAGGGGTGGTGAATGTGAGTTTTTTGAGTGTGTTTGAGTCGCAGTGGCTTCAGGGCACAGTAATACACAGCAGAGACTAGGGATGGCTCCGATTCTACATTTTCACGTGTGTTTCGGGACAGCTGACGGAAATCACTTGCCCACGTATTTTTAAACCTTGCAAATTTGAACATGCAAGCGATTTTATAGCATTTCGTAATACATGGGATAGGAGCTCTTTGAGAGTTTTCTTTGCGCTCACACCAACAGCGCACACACAAGCCTGTAAAGAGCTCGCACATTCCAAATTAAGTTTCATTAAACAGTCAAATACACAAAATTATGTAAAAATGTCTGTCCTTAGTGAGTATTTACAGAAACACAGTCGGTTGAGTCTTACGCAAATGTAAATAGTGCAGTAGTATTCGTGATATTTAAACGATTCGATCTTATATATGTGTGTGCGTTGATCAGTTTTAAAAGAAAATAAATGTCTAAATTAGATGGTTTGAATGATGCACTCACTTGTTGATCTCTTAAAGTCTTGCTCAAGTCAGGATAGTGACAGATGCTTGGCTAGGTTTGATAGTTCTTCATCAGTTTATAAGCAAAGTAATTCCAAATTTCACTTCTACTCCTCTCTTAATTAATTAGTTTTGGTCCTGTTGAGTGAGATTCAACTGCTTTATCCATTTTGTTCCTCTATGATGCCACGTTTGTCGGTTTCATGTCAGTTTGGGTAGCGCATTGCCACCTAGCGGTGAACTTCGGATCAGCAGCAAATACCGAAATGTGCAAAATCATGATATTGTACGGTTTGAAATAAAATATATACCAGTATTTTCCCAGTTCCAGTATACCTTAGCAGAGACACACACACACACATCCTGGATCGACAGAGGAACGTTGTGCTGAGCTTTCTCCTTGAACTCTTTTTCATTGTCTTCAGTTTTATAAACTTTACTTGGGAATTCGCTCCAACAGCAGTCTGATATTTCCTAATATTTGTCATCCTCTATATAGCCTATCCGTCTGCTTATGAGTAACTGAAACTGCTCTCATGTCACACGTATCTCAATGTGAACGCTCTTGTTCCAGACAGATGCAACTGGAACCGTCTTGCATCTCAGTTATTGTCACGCTCTGTGTGAGTTTAGTTTCATATTCATGGACTGTTAGTTTGTTCCTCTTCAGTGACCTGTTCCCTTTCTTATGATTTCCGGCACTCATTTAATCATTAGTTAGGCTACTATGGACACTCATGTGCAGTGTTTTTCTTGTTACTGGGCCAATTGTTCTGTATGTTGCTGTGGATTTTAATATAATAGATTTAATATAATAGACAGGCCAGATTATAAAATAAATGCAAACTTGGCCTCAACGCCTGTGGTTTTCGACAAAGTGGCCGCCGAGCCTGAGCCTTCAGCCAAAATGACCGCCGCCACGCCTCAGCTCTCAACCAAGATGGCCGCCTCCAAGCCTGAGTCTCTTCATGTCATGGCCCCCACACAAGCGTCTTCATCCAAGATGGATTCCTCAGGTTGTCGTGCAGTGTTGTTAACCCAACACTTGGTTAGAGACTGCAGGAGAGCCAGCAGAGCCGTTAACCCAACAGACCCAACACTTGGTTAGATGTAATGTAATGTATTGTTTTATATGAATTAGCTAGCTCAGTGATTCTCACATCAGTTTGATGCAAAAACTCTAGGCAACATCACCCATTAGGCTAAGTATTGTGGACACAAAACAGGTAAAGGGCCCCAAAACAGCTCTGACTCAACCCAACAGGAGTGGCTCTGAGAGACACTTAATGAAGTACAAAGAGTCCTAATGTCGAAAAGAGTGTGAGATCTCAGCACCCCTACAACACACGATAGGCCAACTTACCTGACCTCCCTCTACTGGCTCCCTATTTTACTGCATGATGACAATTAAGACATTATTTTAAGAATGTATTTGTGTATAAAAGGAACCACATGGAACATGATATCTAAATATATTGTTAATGTTTCCCTGACGTTTTTCGTTTAACAGGCCTAAATTAAGCTCACACAGGTGTCACCACATATTTTATTACATTCATGCTGGATAGATTGAGGTTTTGATTGTGGTTTTCACTAGATCGGTTCAAAGTGAAAAGAGCTTCAGGTTTTTGTACGACATGTTTCATGTTTTGTGTCACTGGGCTCCAACTCTCAGAGCACAATAATAGAGAGCTGAATCTGACAGACGTACATCAGTAATAGTGAGTTCAGTGGATGATCGAGATGTAGTCGACTGAAACCGGGGGTCAGAAGTGTGTGCACCACTCCATGATCGAGCACCTTTGCGTAACAAATACTGAGGTTCTGTGTTTAGATACTGTCTGTACCAGTAGAGATAAACATAGTCACTACTTGTACTGTATGAGCAGCTCAGCGTGACAGTTTCTGTCTCTTTAGTGTTTTTGTCTGTCCCTTTATCTGGCTCAATGTTGTCTCCAGTCACCAAACCTGTCAACAATAAAAGTGAGTTTTGATTTGTCAAAGAAAGTTGACAAAATAATACTGCAAACACGTTTCATAGAGTATTTTACAGAAATGCAAATGACTAAATGAATATAAATGTAACACAAACACACAGTAGATCTTTATGTCGAGAGTTTCATGAGTTACTCAGTAAATAGTGTACCTGTTCCCACAATGAGAATAAGTATGAGGCGAGTGTCCATGATGAATGAGATCAGCTCAGCTCTCTGTTGAGGCTCTCAGTGCTCTGAGCTGGAAGAGACTTTACACACACACACACACACACACACACACACACGCACACACACACACACACACACACACACACACACACACTCACACACACGCACACTCACACACACACACACACACACACACACTCAACACTCACACACACACACACTTCCTCCTCGCTGAACTTCCTGCTGCTGTTTATGATGTTCATTGAACTGTGTTAAATAACTATACAATTCTTATTTTATTTTAAATATTTTGTATATAACACACAACATGAGAAGAATGTGAATTAAAATGTGTAGCTGGCGTTCATCTGTCTGAATGTGTGCACACATGATAGTGGTGATGATGGTGCATGCAATGGAGTATTTCTACAGGAAACATTAATGTTCAAAACTCTAGTCAATAAGCGCCACAATAAAGTCCAGCTATTGGCCAGAGAAACACACTGTACAGCGCACTATTATAGCAATGTTCTTCATTGATCATTATTATTGGCTCAATACTTGATTCCTGTACTTTTCTCTAGTTTCCTCATTTATCAGAAGAATGGAAATACTAACTCATGAAAATATGAAGAATATGTCATATTTATAGGGTTATGTTTTCTATTATATAAGTATATTTTCAATGCATTTTGTACAATATAAATGCATAACATAATATTGTCGTATGACTGTATGTTCTGTTATTATATAAGATTTGAAACAGCCGTATCTCCATGTGAATGTGTGAGAACACTCTCATGCACCTGCACTGTACAGTAGAGGCCAAAAGAGATGTGCACAAAATTGATATCTTCACCCTTTATTCAAATATTATTAATGTGTTGAAGATTTGATTGCATAGTCGTGTCATTTGTTTTATTTTTGATAATGCAATGAATTGCCAAATGCCAAATTGTGTGATCATAATCATACAAGGAAATTATGAACCATCAAAATATTAATAACTGATTATGTTTTAGTCAATTTATGTTTTTATTATTATTATTATTATATATTATTATTATTATTGGATAGTAAAATAAAACCTGTTGCTGTATTTTGCCTCTTTGGCAAATTTCTTTTTAGATAAATGCCTAACAAAGTTTAGTGTTTTGTTGTTTCTTCATATATAACATATTTTAAATATTCTCCACATATTTTGATGGTTTAATCAAACTTGTAGGATGATTAAAAACAAATATCCCCTCTGGACATCACTTTTGGCCACTTCTGTATATTTCACAGGAGAATCATTTGAGATGTTTTATTGCTTTTATCCAAAGCCTCTTACAAATGAGGAGAGCAATAGAAGCGATCAGACCAACAAGAGGCATCCGCATGAAGAGCTGTAACAAGCCTCAGTTAGTCCAGCACAGAACACACAGAAAGAAAACTAACAGAATAGGTAAGTGCTGGTCTTAATTGGTCAGGTGCTGCTGGAAAAGATGTGTCTTTAGACGTTTTTTGAAAATGGCTAGAGACTGGTCTGGGCAGGTCACTCCACCAGGTGGGAACGGTCCAGGAAAAGGTCTGTGAGAGGGATTTGTTGCCTCTTTGGGATGGCACCACGAGGCGTCGTTCACTTGCAGAACGCAAGCTTCTGGAGGGTGTGTAAGTCTGAACAAGTGAGTTTAGGGATATTGGTGCAGAGCCTGCGGTTGCTTTGTAGGCGAGCACCAGTGCCTGTGCAGACTGATGAAGAGAGGCGTGACGTGTGCTTTCTTCGGCTCGCTGAAGACCACCCTCACCACTGCAGTCTGGATCAGCTGCAAGGGTTTGATAGTGCATGCCGGAAGGCCCACTAGAAGAGCATTACAGTAGTCCAGTCTGGAGAGAACAAGAGCTTGGACCAGGAGTTGTGTGGCCTGCTCTGATAGGAAGCAGGCCACCTGCTCTGATAGGGAGCAGGCCTCCTTGTCACAACAAGATGGCGGCGCGCTTCTCTCTCTCCCGACGGACCGGTGTTTTTGTGTTTTTCGTCGTGTAAATCACAGTGTTTTTGTACGTCCTTGTCGCGTCCGTTCATCTGCAAACTCAGCTACAGACGTGAGTTTCTGCTCGAGGTTGGAAAAACTACAGTCTTCAATCCAAGCTCGGCGCTCGCTCAATATCTGCGGGATCACGGCCTTCTCTGGGGGCCTACCCCATCACCGTCCCCCACTACTGCACCTCTCCCACAGTGGAGGCGCCACAAACGGGGTGAAAGGAAACAGAAGAGGGGGAAGCGCGGAGGTATCCGTGTCAGGCTAGCGGCTAAACCACACAAGTCGGCTATCCCCTCCATCATTCTCGCTAATGTACGCTCGTTGGACAATAAACTGGACGATCTTCGTCTTCTTTGCTCTAGTCGGAAGACTGTAAGAGACTGTTGTGTTTTTGTGTTCACGGAAACATGGCTCAACAACAGCGTTCCGGACCACGCCATTCAGCTCGATCAGCGCACATGCCATCGGGCGAACAGAGTGCCCGTCGAGGGAGGTAAGACCCGCGGCGGCGGACTCTGTGTTTACACCAATGATGCGTGGTGCCGCGATGCTGTTGTGGTCTGCAAACACTGCTCACCCCTGGTGGAGTTTATGATTATTAAATGTCGGCCGTTTTATCTACCGCGGGAATATTCAGCTATTATACTTGTTGCTGTATACATCCCCCCCAGCTCCAACAACAACAGGAGTGAGGCACTAAATAATCTTTATAAACACATCAGTGATCAGCAGACAGCCCACCCAGATGCTTTTCTCATCTTGGCTGGAGATTTCAACCATGCAGACCTAAAGAGTGTGCTTCCAAAAATTCAACACATTGACTTCCCAACACGTGGAAACAACACTCTGGACTTTGTGTACACTACACAGAGAGGAGCTTACAAAGCCCTTCCCTTCCCCCACCTGGGTGCTTCAGATCACATCACTGTTATGTTAATGCCAGCATACAGACCACTTGTGAAAGCCACCAAACCAGTCCAGAAGCAGATTCAAGTCTGGCCTGAAGGGTCATCAGAGGCTCTTCAAGACTGCTTCGACACCACTGACTGGGACATGTTTAAACAGGCTGCAACCTACCACAACACCATAGACATCCAGGAGTACTCTGAGACTGTTACTTCTTATATCACCAAGTGTATGGAGGATGTAACAGTCACAAAGACCATCACCGTCTGGCCCAACCAAAAACCGTGGCTGACAGGAAATGTCTACAGACTCCTGAAGGCGCGTGCGCTGCCTTCAGAGCTGGAGATGAGGTGGGCCTGAGGACAGCAAGGGCCAACCTGTCACACGGCATCAGGAAGGCTAAGAGACAGTACTCCAGGAGGATAGCCCATCGTTTCAGCGACAGCAGAGACACAAGGAGCCTGTGGCAGGGTATTCAGACCATCACAGATTATAAGCCCCTGCACGGACATGTGACAGCTCCACCCCTGCTGAATGAGCTGAACACTTTCTTTGCTCGCTTTGAAGCTCACAACAGCACCACTGCACAGAAGTCACCTCCTCCTCCCGATGACCTGATGTTGTCACTGCCCAGGGACAGCGTGAGAAGATCCTCAGCAGGGTCAACGCACGCAAAGCTCCAGGTCCTGACAACATTCCTGGATGTGTATTGAGAGACTGTGCAGAGGAACTCACTGATGTCTTCACAGACATCTTCAACATCTCACTGAGTCAAGCTGTCGTCCCCACATGCTTCAAAGCAACCACCATCATTCCAGTCCCTAAGAAATCATCTCCATCCTGCTTCAACGACTACCGTCCAGTCGCACTTACCCCCATCCTTATGAAGTGCTTTGAGCGGCTAGTCATGCACCACATTAAGTCTGTCCTCCCCCTCCTGGACCCCTACCAATTCGCATATCGGTCAAAACGCTCGACCGATGACGCCATTGCCACCACCGTCCATTCAGCACTCACTCACCTGGAAAATAAAGACACTTATGTCAGAATGCTGTTCATAGACTTTAGTTCAGCATTCAATACAATCATCCCTCTACAGCTCACTCAAAAACTGTCACAGCTGGGACTCAGCACATCGATGTGCAACTGGTTGCTGGACTTCCTGACGGGAAGACCTCAGGCAGTTCAGGTCGGCAGTAACTCATCCAACTCCATCATCATGAACACTGGAGCCCCTCAGGGATGTGTGTTGAGCCCCCTCCTTTTCACTCTGCTGACACATGACTGCACACCCATACACAACAGCAATCTCTTCATCAAGTTTGCGGACGACACGACCGTAGTTGGTCTCATTAGCAACGATGATGAGACGAACTTCAGGAGCGAGGTGAGCCGCCTGGCCAGGTGGTGTGGCAACAACAATGACGAGAGAAGATTGACGGAGATTGATGGAGAAGACGAAGGAGATTGTTGTTGACTTCAGGAGAATGCACACCCAGCACGCTCCTCTGACCATCAACGGTGTGACCGTGGAAAGGGTGAGGAGCACCAAATTCCTGGGTGTGCATATCACAGAGGACCTCTCCTGGACCGCCAACTCCACAGCACTGACCAAGAAAGCACAGCAGCGACTCTACTTTCTCCGCATGAGCTGAGAAGAGCGGAGCCCCAGCCCCATCATGCGCACCTTCTACAGAGGCACCATCGAGAGCATTCTGACCAGCTGCATCACTGTGTGGTGCGGCGCCTGCAACGCATCCTGCCGTAAAGCACTTCAGCGCACAGTGAGAGCAGCTGAGAAGATCGTTGGTGTCTCTCTCCCACCCTCCAGGACATTTATAACTCCCGCCTCTCCGCAAAGCCCTCATCATTGCGAGAGACCCCACCCACCATCGCACAGCCTCTTCAGTCTGCTGCCATCAGGGAGGAGGCTTCGCAGTCTCCAAGCAAGGACCAGCAGACTGAAGGACAGCTTCATTCCCCAAGCTGTCAGGGCATTGAACTCCCTCCCGACTCTGCCGACCCTCCCCTCTTCTGCCCCATGCATCTGATCTGGGAATCACCCCCTTCATCTACCTCATATATTGTCTCCCCTCTTACAGACTCTTTTTTTGCACACACTCTTATAATTTTATTTTATACCTGCACTGACTTAAATCTGAAATTGCACTATTGTTACCATTGTTTGCACTATTTGCCATCGCCACTTTACCTCTATAATTCACTTTATCCATCTTTTTTTAATCTTTCCTCTGTTGTTGTTACTGTTAAACTTTTGTTGTTATTGTTATTGTTTTGTTGTTGTTAGGCATCTAGGGTCTGAGAGTCATAGAATTTCAATTCTCTGTATGTATGTACTGTACGTATGGCAGAATTGACAATAAAGCTGACTTTGACTTTGACTTTGACTTTGAAGGGTCTAATCTTCCTAATGTTGTATAACACAAATCTGCAGGACCGGGCTGTTGCAGTGGTCAGTGAAGTTTAACTGGTCATCAATCACAACTCCGAGGTTTCCTGGCTGTCCTGGAAGGAGTTAAGGTTGATGAGCCGAGCTGAATGGAGAAGTTGTGATGAAGTGCTGGGTTGGAGTTGAAGGGGATGCTCCTTCATCCAGCAGGAAATCTCTGTCAGGCTGCAATACGAACAGCTCCTGTAGATCATCTGGTTGAAATGAGAAGCGTTTTGACCGTTTCTGAATTACAGGTATCAAAGGGCATGTTTATATGGATTTAATGTAATTGAATGTATGCTGTAAATCTTTCACATTGCCACACAAATTCACGCCTTATGATTTTGGTATCTACCTGCATTCATTGGTTTTACTTTTCTGACATTCATAATAACTGTAATTGTCAGTCACATCTGTCTTCATCTCTGTCTCTGTGTTTCTCTCTCGTCTCTCATTGTAACAGGTTTGTGTGTAAAAAGCTGATGTGTTTCCTGTCACAGTGGGCTTCAGAGCACAGTAATACACAGCAGCAGAGTCACACACACGCAGGTTCTTGATCCGCAGAGGAACTGAATTTGATGAAAGTTCAGATTGAAATCTCTCCTGGAACTCAGTGCCATTTTCTCCTCCATATTTGCTTCTCCTCAGGATGAATTTAGGAAAGTCATTTGCTCTCTGGATGTACCAGAATACATTTTCTTGAACTGAATCTGTTTCATATTTACACTGTAATGTCACGGATCTTCCTTCATCTTCAGTCACATGTGTGTCTGGCTGATCAACTGTGTCCTCTGATCGGACCTCTGTAAAGGGTTAAAGAAATCATGTACAGTACAATACAAAATATAAGCCATTTAATGAGTGTGTAGCTGTATTAAATGAAGATTCATACCAACAATGAACAGTGCGAAGAGCAATATATTCCTCAGCCTGTGTGACATGACTGTGTCTGTGCTGAACACACTTTTATGTCAAGATAAATCAGTGAATATGAGAGTTTTGCTTTTGGTATTATAATGCTGATTTAAGGAGGAGCTTGTGGACAGACACACATAAAGCTGCTTTATTGTCAGAGGTCATATTGAGTAGCTCCTGCCCTCTTATGGTTTACTGCAAGCGCTGCACAGCTGAGACAGTGCCATCTCAATAGTTTAATGTAAATAAAGATATTTGATTTCTGAATTGCATGATATTTTAATGTGACTGGTGAACTAAAGGATCGTATTGTATGGATTTAATATAATTCATCTTTCATGCCACCACACGAGTTTACACTGTAATTTGCTGTTTGACTCACTTCAGACTTTGTGTTTTAATATTTTTTTGCATTTGATTCATTACATAATTTTATACTATCTTCATCATTTTCATTCTCTCCTCAGTGTTGTTGTGTGTCTCCTCAGGTTATTGTGCGTGTGTTGTTGTGTCTCCTCGGGTTATTGTGTGCGTGTCTCCTGTTGTGTGTCTCCTCAGGTTATTGTGCGGTGTTGTTGTGCGGTGTGTTGTGTCTCCTCAGGTTATTGTGTGGTGTTGTTGTGTTGTGTCTCCTCAGGTTATTGTGCGGTGTTGTTGTGTCTCCTCAGGTTATTGTGTGTCGGTGTTGTTGTGTCTCCTCAGGTTATTGTGCGGTGGTTATTGTGCGGTGTTGTTGTCTCCTCGGTTATTGTGCGGTGTTATTGTGTGTTATTGTGCGGTGTTGTTGTGTCTCCTCAGGTTATTGTGCGGTGTTGTTGTTGTCTGTGTTGTTGTGTTTCAGGTTATTGTGCGGTGTTGTTGTGTCTCCTCAGGTTATTGTGCGGTGTTGTTGTGTTTCCTGTGACTGTGGGATCCAGAGCACAGTAATACAGAGCAGAGTCTGATACAGATGCAGAGGAGATCTCCAGATACACACGGCTTTGTTCCTTCTTTTCAACTTGAACACTGAATCGTGGATCTACATCAGACACCTGAGCTTCTTTTGCATTACTGTAGGTGAGTACCAGAAATTCAGGTTTTGATCTTCCATGCTGACGGTACCAGTAAAGATTATCTGTAGTTGTAGAGGAATAACTACAGGACAACGTAACATTTGAACCCTCCTCAACAAATACATTTGTTTCGTCTGGTTTGATGACATTTCCAAAGACAGTAGCTGAAAAGGAAGAGGTACATTTCTAGGTTTAGTGCTTCTATTAATTTATTTCAGAAATAAATCAACCAAATACATATACACACCAGCTGAAGCCCAGAGCAGAATAACTGAGTGCAGATCCATTGCACAAGTGTCCTCTCTGAGAAGAGTCAGACTGAAGCGTCTCTGTCAGACATCATTATCATGTCAGATCTGGAGTCCCTCCTCTTTTGATCCTTCGAGACAAATGAAGCTTTATTATTTATATAAGAGATTTTGGGCCTGGCTCATTACTGCTATTATGTGAATTATCTGTTCATCAATGTCGTAACAATATACAGATACCACAGGGAGATGAGTGGACTCAGGTACAGGAGTTTATTCTTCAAACAAGGCAAACACAGGTATATCTTCAGGTAATAAACTTCATTATATTCATCATATACATAAACATCAGACTTAGGAAATGCAGCAAATCCCTGTAAGGGTGGATCCTCTACAGCGGTTCTGACTGCAGGGTTGCCGAATGACTAAAGAAACGTTATCAGCAAGATGATAGAAAACTGTACATTTCTTGTCTTTACCACCCACTGCAGCTTATACCAACGACGGAAATAAGTGCAGTTACAATAGCTAAACATGTGGGAGAGCGTGGCTATAATGTGACTATATTGTGTTGCAATAGGTTACACTTCAAAGTCAATACCAAATCAAAACTAGTTAGCACATCATTTGTAGTTGAAAGAATTTAATGACAAAATCTAGTTATGGTTACACTTAAAATAGTTACAAAATAAATGTATGAGATGATGAAAACTTATACCATTAATCGTACCCAGCATGAATTTTACCTGAGAGAGAGAGAGAGAGAGAGAAAAACAAAGAAGAGAAGAGAGCAAAGAGAAGGCCCCAAGAAGAGAGCCAGAGAATAAAAAGACCCAGAGAATTGAAAGAATTGAAAATAATCAAAGATATTTGATTTTGTAAAATGAACAAAGACATTTGCTGTACTGTTTTCAACCCCCATCTCTCTCCAGAAGGGCCATTTGGAATTCCTAAAGACAAAGAAATGCTGAAGGCCTGTAGGCCAAAGGTCACACCTGTAGCACCGTGGGGGAAGTTTGGTCTGATTGGTCAGTTTGAATGGCTCACGTTAGGGTTTAAGTCACATGGTCAAGGAATAGATAAAAGAAGATTGTAACTGTTGCTCTGTGTCTTTGATTCTCTGGCTCTCTCTTCTTGGGGGCCTTCTCTTTGGCTCTTTTCTCCTTTGCTCGCTTCTCTTCTTTGTCTCTCTCTCTCTCTCTCTCTCTCTCTCTCTCTCTCTCTCTCTCTCTCTCTCTCTCTCTCTCTCTCTCTCTCTCTCTCTCTCTCTCTCTCTCTCTCTCTCTCTCTCTCTCTCTCTCTCTCTCTCCCTCAGGTAAAATTCATGCTGGAGTACGATTAATGGTATAAGTTTTCATCATTTCATACATTTATTTTGTAACTATTTTAAGTGTAACCATAACTAGATTTTGTCATTAAATTCTTTCAATTACAAATGATGTGCTAACTAGTTTTGATTTGGTATTGACTTTGAAGTGTTACCTATTGCAATACAATATAGTCACATTATAGCCACGCTCTCCCACATGTTTAGCTATTGTAACTGCGCTTATTTCCGTCGTTGGTATAAGCTGCAGTGGGTGGTAAAGACAAGAAATGTACAGTTTTCTATCATCTTGCTGATAACGTTTCTTTAGTCATTCGGCAACCCTGCAGTCAGAACCGCTGTAGAGGATCCACCCTTACAGATGGTGCGAAACCCGGGATCCCTTGCAGTGAATCTTCTGAAATTCATCAGAATGAGGACATTTTTTCACAGCTGATCTTGTGAATGGATTAAAGCTGACCTTTTGACCAAGGAATTGGTAAGTCTGTTTTCATTGTTTATGAATTGCATGAAACAGAAATTAGAAGGTTTTAAATAGCTTCAATAGTCCCATTACTGTACAATCTGAGAATATTCAGATTATCTCTCGGGATGGAAGGGAAAACTTCTGATAACAGTGACTTATTGTTTGCTTTATGGAGTGAAAAAGTTGAGCCTACCTTGTCCAAACTCAAGACAGAGTATATTGGAATTAAAAGTTCAGATGATGAAATGATTCGATGGTGGGACATAATTGGCAAACACCAAAAGAAATCAAAACATGGTAAAATAATTGAGGCTTTAAACTTCATAAGTTTCATGGTTAATGCAGTTGTAAATTACACTGTAGCCACATGGCAATTCTGTGCTCCTGTACATGGTTTTACTGCAGCTATATGGAAAATAGCAGAGTTTTCCACTCAGGAGACAAACAAATTCAACATAGAAACACATGAAACTGGAAATGGCTAAACAATTCCAGTATTCAAGTTATTCCAATTTTCACAAGATACATGGCCTAGAATGCAAAGCATCAACAACCTTTATCCTAAGTGTTTCATACAACACTTAAAGTAAAGCAATCATGTGTTTTAAAGAATAAACTTAACTAGTCTATGTGTATATATTAACACAAACAACTATAATGTGTGTTCAATGCGCACAATGTGTTTAGTACAATTACAAATTTGAAAATACAAACAGGATCATTGCAATTTAGATGTTTAACTATTAAACTCACTGCTATGAGACTGCTAGTCCACTAGCCAGTGAGGTTAACAGCTGAAGGCCTTGCATGAACACTGCGGTTAACTCACTGAGAGTTTTACCTGCAAATGAGCGCTGATCTTTGCCCTTAGAAAGTGATTTCCTAGTTTTCTGAAAATAAGGTGGAGGTCGACCTTTGCCCAGTGACCAGCATCTCTCCTCTGAATGGCCTATTTTCCTACAAGAACTGCAAAACCTGTTCTCTTTGCCATAGGATTGAATGCTATGTTCTCCTGGAGTTTGAGGATTTTCATGACTCTCTAATGCTTGTACACCATGCGTACTGGTACATGACTCTGCGCTATTACGGTACTGCATCACCTTAAGAACTGAAATGGGCACACTTTCTTGAGTTGCACATGCATTTTCTGAACTAAACGTTTCAGATTCATTAGAGCAAGTCAGCTCATCTAAGAAGTGAACATGCTTTTTAGTCCCATCGCTGTTAAGCGTTTTGGGAGACATGAACTTTTAGCATTTAGCTTAGCCTTGAGATCTGCAATGGTCTCCTTGTGATTTTTACACTTTTCAGTCAGGGCTAACTGCTCAGCTAGTGATTTATCTAGCTGTGCTTGAAGATCTTGAATCTTTGCCTCAGACTTTTCTGCTTCTGCATTTTTAGAATGCACTTCTTTACATTTCTCATCTAGACTTGATAATAGAAATGGTATCACATTATGTAGCCTTTTAAAACTTATGAAGTTTAAAGCCTCAATTATTTTACCATGTTTTGATTTCTTTTGGTGTTTGCCAATTATGTCCCACCATCGAATCATCTCATCATCTGAACTTTTAATTCCAATATACTCTGTCTTGAGTTTGGACAAGGTAGGCTCAACTTTTCACTCCATAAAGCAAACAATAAGTCACTGTTATCAGAAGTTTTCCCTTCCATCCCGAGGAGATAATCTGAATATTCTCAGATTGTACAGTAATGGGACTATTGAAGCTATTTAAAACCTTCTAATTTCTGTTTCATGTAATTCATAAACAATGAAAACAGACTTACCAATTCCTTGGTCAAAAGGTCAGCTTTAATCCATTCACAAGATCAACTGTGAAAAAATGTCCTCATTCTGATGAATTTCAGAAGATTCACTGCAAGGGATTCCCGGGTTTCGGCACCATCTGTAAGGGTGGATCCTCTACAGCGGTTCTGACTGCAGGGTTGCCGAATGACTAAAGAAACGTTATCAGCAAGATGATAGAAAACTGTACATTTCTTGTCTTTACCACCCACTGCAGCTTATACCAACGACGGAAATAAGCGCAGTTACAATAGCTAAACATGTGGGAGAGCGTGGCTATAATGTGACTATATTGTATTGCAATAGGTAACACTTCAAAGTCAATACCAAATCAAAACTAGTTAGCACATCATTTGTAATTGAAAGAATTTAATGACAAAATCTAGTTATAGTTACACTTAAAATAGTTACAAAATAAATGTATGAGATGATGAAAACTTATACCATTAATCGTACCCAGCATGAATTTTACCTGAGAGAGAGAGAGAGAGAGAGAGAGAGAGAGAGACAAAGAAGAGAAGAGAGCAAAGGAGAGAAGAGCCAAAGAGAAGGCCCCCAAGAAGAGAGAGCCAGAGAATAAAAGAGACAGAGCAACAGTTACAATCTTCTTTTATCTATTCCTTGATCATGTGACTGAAACCCTAACGTGAGCCATTCAAACTGACCAATCAGACCAAACTTCCCCCACGGTGCTACAGGTGTGACCTTTGGCCTACAGGCCTTCAGCATTTCTGTGTCTTTAGGAAGCCCAAATGGCCCTCCTGGAGAGAGATGGGGGTTGAAAACAGTAAAGCAAATGTCTTTGTTCATTTTACAAAATCAAATATCTTTGATTATTTTCAATTCTTTCAAGACTTTCTGCTTCAGACTTTCAGGTATTTTGGTCATGCCATTATTTTGAAAAAGGTTTTTTCAAACTTTTGTTAGTATATAGCCTTTGTTTATGTGTAACAGAGTTGAAATAATGTTAGTTAAATTCATCTTATTAACTACGTTTGGACTGTTTTCAGGTGCAAAGCTTAACTTTTACACTACACTCAAGTTTACTGCTACTGTCTGTCAGCTTCTAGTTCTGTCATTGGAGTCAAATATGTGTTATTTATGACGATAAAATGAGGAGTGTGTGTATTAACATGCTTGTGAACTCCGAACTCTGTTTATTTTAAGATTTTACATGCAACGTTGATGCAGTGCCTTAACCAACCTTTTGGCCGTGTGCTTTCCTCAGGCCAATAAAGAAGCTTTGAATGACCATCCTGATTCTCTGCTGATTTATACCATCGACATTAACACAGTCACATATGCCTTTGAGTTCTGTATCCTATATACACTATATTGCCAAAAGTATTAGGACGCCCCTCCAAATCACTGAGTTCAGGTGTTCAATCCCTTCATGGCCACAGGTGTATAAACCAAGCACTAGGCATGCAGACGCTTCTACACACATTTGTGAAAGAATGGGTCGCTCTCAGGAGCTCAGTGAACTCAAGCGTGGTACCGTGATAGGTTGCCACCTGTGCAATAAGTCCATTCCTGACATTTCCTCACTACTAAATATTCCACGCTCAACTGTTAGTGGGATTATAACAAAGTGGAAGCAATTGGGAACAACAGCCACAAAGTGGTAGACCACATAATTTCACAGAGCGGGGTCAGCGCATGCTGAGGGTCACAGTGCGCAGAAGTCACCAACTTTCTGCAGAGTCAATAGCTCCAGACCTCTGTAAGGTCCATCCGTTAGCCCAAGGACGGAATCTAACGGCCTGGTCGAAGGACTTCTGCGTGTCTGCCTTCTCAGCACTTCTGTTGGATTCACTTCATTTATGACCATTGAATTTTAAATCTGACTCCATGAATAATTTGATCTTACTCCAATTCTTTGTAACTTTGTTACATTTGTTACATTTGTAACTTAACAGCTGATCATAAGTTTAGTTGTGATTTAATTTAGATCTTTGATTTCTCTTAGTATCTCTTAATTTCAAATACTCGTTCCTCCATGGGACCCGGAGTCGCTCAGAGGATAATGCTCGCGATTATAATTACATTACCTCACGGACGCAAATTAGTCAGTTCTGATATTACAGAGGATTGCAGAGTGAACTATTTTACCTTTAAGTGAGTCGCACATGCTTACTCATAACAGAAAGTGTAATTTTAGCAATAGTCACGAGAGCTGCAACTTGTTAATAACAGTGACAGTCAGAAATCAGATTGCCCCTCATGCTTAGCGCCATGCTCCGGTCATGGGGTCCTCGGTATGAATCTGCCCTGACAGAAAGATTTACGGAAACTCCTACAAACTCCACATGCGACACTACTTGAGTAATGACTTATGAAAAATACAGAATAAATCAAGATTAACATTTATTTTGGCCAGACAGAACTTAAAGAACATAATTAAACATTAATCCATGGTACACAACTTTCAGCATAAAATACAATTAAGTAATATGAAAATAGTTTCAGAGAGTCATATCTGGCACAATACATACAGTGTGTGTGAGTGCCTCTTATGACACTGACACAACACTGCATGGGGGCTTCTGTCTACAGAATATTCCCCTGGCAGCCCTGCTACCCTTCCTTAAATACCCAGACCAGAACAAAGGGTTGTAACTATTTGCAACACAAACACCTAGTTTGGGGGAGAAGATCAGATATCTTTGGAGAGACCACTCAAAAAGAGAACACAATTCTCATATGTTTCAATCTTTCTAACCCTACCAGTGACTTCAGTGATGTTGAGACCATTTTACCAATCACACTATGACCTTTAAAAGACACCAGACATGAAAGGGATAAAACAATAGATTCACAAGATAAATCATATGTAGTATATCTGCATTCTGGGACTTGAATCAGGGGAAGGGGAAAGGGAGGTAGAGAGGGGGAGAGGGTTTTGGTCAGGGCGGTGTCCTACAGTTTCTCTGTGAGATCTTCTCTTCAGATTGAGTTTTATTGTTTTAATGCAGGGTGTTGGATCTCAGCTTTTGTCTTAGCAGTAAAACCGGTCCTTACACCTCCAAACTTCTGTGGCCTTCAAATGAGCTCAAGAACAGTGCGTAGAGAGCTTCATGGAATGGGTTTCCATGGCCAAGCAGCTCATCCAAGCCTTACATCACCAAGTGCAATGCAAAGCGTGGGATGCAGTGGAGTAAAGCACGCCGCCACTGGACTCTAGAGCAGAAACGTGTTCTCTGAGTGACCAATAACGCTTCTCTATCTGACAATCCCATGGACGAGTCTGGTTTGGTGGTTGCCAGGAGAACGGGACTTGCCTGACTGCATTGTGCCAAGTGTAAAGTTTGGTGGAGGGGGGATTATGGGGTGGGGTTGTTTTTCAGGGGTTGGGCTTGGTTCCTTAGTTCCAGTGAAAGGAGCTCTTAATGCTTCAGCATACCAAGACATTTTGGACAATTTCATGCTCCCAACTTTGTGGGAACAGTTTGGGGACGGTCCCTTCCTGTCCCAACATGACTGTGCTCCAGTGCACAAAGCGTCGGTCCATAAAGACATGGATGAGCGAGTTTGGTGTGGAGGAACTTGACTGGCCTGCACAGAGTCCTGACCTCATCCCGATAGAACACCTTTGGGATGAATTAGAGTGGAGACTGTGAGCCAGGCCTTCTTGTCCAAGAAGACTCAGGAGGAGCTTCTTCCCCCAGGCCATCAGACTCCTGAACTCAGTCACTTAACATCACGTGACTTCACTTCAGGATAAACACCGATACACTGACATTGCACTGCACTTTCTGTTCTTGTTGTTACTGTGTAACAACCTGTTATAAACCTGTTTGCACATTATACTCTTATACATTTGTTAACCACATATTTATAAGTCTACAGTTTACTCACTGCACAGTTTACTTTACTTATTTTATTCCACTTCTTTATTTTTATTTTTTTTACTTTTTTTCTACTTGACTTGATTTATTTATAATTCTACAGATATATATATGAGAGAGGTCAGAGCTGATCCGTCGCTTGTGAATAAGTTAAACTCTTTCTACGCTCGCTTTGATTGTAATCGCGGCAGCGCGACTCAGAGCAGCAACAACCACGTGATCTCTGTCTCGGAGGATGAAGTTCGGAGGGCACTCAAGCGTGTGGACGTCAGGAAAGCTGCCGGGCCGGATGGTATTTCAGGTCGTGTTCTACGGTCCTGTGCTGATCAGCTCGCCGGGTTATTTACATCTATCTTTAATGAGTCCCTCGCTACATCTGTGGTCCCCACCTCCTTCAAAAAATCCACCATCATCCCTGTCCCTAAGAACAGTAAACCCTCTTGCCTAAATGACTATCGTCCAGTGGCTCTCACGTCTATAGTCATGAAGGTCTTTGAGAGACTCATTAAAAACACCATTTGCTCCTTCATTCCTGACACTTTGGACCCTCTTCAGTTTGCCTATCATCCCAGTAGATCGACTGAAGATGCCATCTCTCATGTCCTCCACTCCTCCCTCACTCACATCGACAGCAAAAGTGGGAACTACGTAAGGCTGCTATTTATTGACTATATAACTATATCTAATTCTGACGGGGTTTCGTCGTCTAGTCTGTTGCTGTTTACTTTCTTTTTTATCAGCTCTTGCTACTTTTCTGTGAACGTTTATGAGCTGATTTTGGCGTTGTCTGCATTTCTCTCAGGCGGAGAACGGCAGCGCGTATCACAAAGTGAGAAATTCACATCGACCAATCAGATGAGGTTTTCAACTGAAAACTCTTGCGGTTGGTTAGTTCTACAAAGGAAATGGCCATATTTGAATGAGACAGCGCTGTGTATGAGACGGAGAGCTTTATAATGATCCCAGGCATGACATGTTTCAGTGAATGGACACGGCACGGAGCTCATGTTAGAATGCTAGGGCGCAAGTTGACAAAATATAATATATCAAATATATTTTTATTTTGACATTAAAGCTTATATG
This sequence comes from Paracanthobrama guichenoti, assembly GCA_018749465.1. Classification (NCBI taxonomy): domain Eukaryota; kingdom Metazoa; phylum Chordata; class Actinopteri; order Cypriniformes; family Gobionidae; genus Paracanthobrama; species Paracanthobrama guichenoti. The sequence goes on along the minus strand of CM031944.1, from coordinate 20,418,082 downwards.
TTAAGCGAGCAAACTAGCCCAAAATCTAAAAATTGACCACTGCATGAAAACTGTTTTCACCTGTCGTGTCTCGCCTTAATAGCAAGGTAGGAGATCATTTAAATACAAAGTTTATATTTCCCCTGGTTGAGAATATATGAGAGATCAAGTATTTATGAAAGCAACCCTTGTCATCACCTTATGAAAAATCTAGATATAAATGTATATGTGTTAAAGTTTGCACTGCATACCATATCAACAGGATAACTTTGACTTCAGGCCCGTTTCTTCAGCAGGTGTCGCCACATTTACTGTCTCTGTGGTTCCCTTTCGAGGGAACTCGCACTGCGTCGGGACGACACTTTGGGCCACATTGATTTCTATATGGAGGAATAGTTCACCCAAAAATGAAAATTACATCATCATTTACTCACCCTCAAGAATTTCTTTCTTCTGCTGAACACAAAAGAGGATGTTTATTTTTGAAGAATATGGGTACCCAATCAGTTGATGGTCCCCATAATGAGAAGCGGGAACACTGAACACAGGAACACAAACTAAATGTCCATGAAAACTAAGATGAACTGAACATAACTGGGGCAACTATCCCTTTAAGGACAACATTTAATTTAGCAGACTTGAAGAATATCACTTTAGTATCCCAAAAGTACAATTGTAGGGTATTTATATGAAGAACGGTACATAAATATGTAAATGTATTTGTAGTGTACTTAGCATAAAATAAATGTATTTCAAAATAATTTTGGTGCATTTATTTTTCACTAGGCAGATGCTACAATCATTGCTTTAAAATTACAAGAAAGAAACAATGTTAAAGATTATTAAATGATTTAAACTAATATGTTTGCATTACTTTCCAGGCAGTGAAGTTGCATCTGAAGTTGGGTTAAGTTTTTGACATTTTCACATGTAAGATCCAAATGAAATCTAGTAGCACCAGATGAAATGAAATGTTGATGGCGATTGTCAGCTTGGTGTGTCCTTTAAACTTAAAACAAAAGTAAAGGTTTCACAATTTGTATCAAATGTTTCATGAAATGTATTTTACTGTAAAGCACATGTTCCAGTTCATTATCATATCCTCTCTTCTCTTCTCTCTTCCTGCACTCCTAAACTGTTCAGCAGGTGTTTCCACATTCTGATATTTACAGTCTCAGTGGTACATGTGGTATTATACTCATGTGATTACTGACTTTCAAAGCAATAATGGTGTGTGTGAGTTTTTGTAAAGCGTCTCAGGCACTTTGTGTCACTGGGCTCCAACTCTCAGAGCACAATAATAGAGAGCTGAATCTGACAGAGTTACACTGTTAATAATGAGTTCAGTGGAGGTTCGAGATGTAGTCGACTGAAACCGACGGTCTGGTATATCCTCACTGCTGTATGATCGAGCACCTTTATACAGTAAATACTGCGGTTCTGTGTTTGGATACTGTCTGTACCAGTAGAGATAAACATAACTGCTGCTAGTTTCATATGAGCAGCTCAGCGTCACAGACTCTCCTTCTCTCCTGATTATATTAGTATTTCCTCCTATTGGTCCAATTCTATCAGCAAATCCACCTGAAATACAGTCAATCATATACTGTAATATATCATGATCTAATAAGGTTATTTGTTGTTTTACTATAGATTTACTTTACCTGAAACTGTGATGAGCATCATGAGTAGCATTTGCCTTTCCTCCATCTTAACTGAAGTCCACTTTAAAGATCAGAGTGTTTGTTTATTAAATCGATTTGTTAGATTTGCGTCCCTGATTTATTGATTGTTGATTTATAAGTTAAGAAGTATGCTGAAGAGTCAGTGATGGATGAATGAATGCACTGGGACGGACTGAAGTTCTGTTGTACTAATGTAGGTGTGGTTAGTGAAACATGGTCACGCTCTGAGCTTTAGAAGGAAATGTTGAGCAGAGTTTTATTCAGACAGCAGGTGCTTGTCTAATGTGAATAAAACAGCCCGTGAGGTTATGTTGCCCCTATTGTTGGAGCTCAGAACAGCATGTTTTGTCCATTTGCTTTAAAGTGCTTTAAAATGTGCTGTTCGAGTCACTTTCATTGACATTCATTTTTATATACAAACACTTGAGTGTTGTGCTCTCACACATGCACAAAACACTTATAAAACTGATATGTACAATCTTACAGGATCTACTAATATAAGAACGTTATAATAACATTAAGTATCTGTGTGATAGACAGAAATAAGGATTCTATAACAATAATTATCCAAATTTCCATAAAGTGTATTTTTGTTGCTTACAGTTAAGTTTGAAATGAAATGGAAATATGAAGCAGATAAGATTTTATTTGTTTTGTTTTCTGGATGTTCATGATGATAATTTACCCTCTATTTATTTATTAATGTTAAATTGTTAATAAAGGCCTTTCCATGGGTTTGTGTAAGAAAAACATATCTATCTTCCGCCAGACTGCCTTCTGTATTTAACTTACGGAAGAAGCGGAACTGGCACGGCGATGAGGTCGGACGTAGAGAAAGCATTTTGAACTGTGAGAGGCGTTACACTTTCTTCAATTTCATGGCTTCGCTTCAGAAGACCTTTATTAACCCCTGGAGCCGTGTGGAGCGCTTTTATGATGATGGATGCACTTTTATAATGGATGGATGCACTTTTATGATGATAGATGCACTTTTATAATGGATGGATGCACTTTTATGATGGATGGATGGATGCACTTTTATGATAGATGGATGCACTTTTATGATGGATAGATGCACTTTTATGATGGATGGATGGATGGATGCACTTTTATGATGGATGGATGCACTTTTATGAGGATAGATGCACTTTTATGAGGATAGATGCACTTTTATGAGGATAGATGCACTTTTATAATGGATAGATGCACTTTTATGAGGATAGATGCACTTTTATAATGGATAGATGCACTTTTATGAGGATAGATGCACTTTTATGATGGATGGATGCACTTTATGAGCTTCACATTTTCACATTTTGGGCTGCCATAGAAGAATGGTCAAAAATTCCCATAAACACACTCCTAAACCTTGTGGAAAGCCTTCCCAGAAGAGTTGAAGCTGTTAGAGCTGCAAAGGGTGGGCCGACTCATATTAAACCCTACGGATTAGGAATGGGATGGCATTGAAGATCATGTGCATGTAAAGGCAGGCTTCACAAAACATTTGGCAATATAGTGTATGTCTTCTTCAACAACTCAATCCTGGAAAGACCCATGTGCTTTTGTCAAAACTGAACTGGACATGTAATTTTATCCCAAGCTTTATTTCAAGGAACAGAATATATTCCTGTCTGCTGGATGGTGAGTGATTGTCTTGGTATTTTGCAGTCCATTTTTGTATGGATTATAACTACATTCTTAGCCAGCTCTAAATGACTTTTCTCTTCGAGGGATGTCCTTGCTAAATAAACATAAAAAGAAAATAATAAATACAATCTGGAATGGTCAATCTCAAATGGCTATAATGTACATTTAAATGCCATATTTGCAGCATAATTTAATATCAGAGAGACGAGAGAGAGAAAATAACTAGAAATATGACTGCAATAGAAAAATGATGAGAAGGTTTTTGTAGGGTGCAGTTGTGTTTCCTGTCACTGTGGGCACCAGAGCACAGTAGTACATGGCAGAGTCTTTGACTTCTGTAGAAGAGATAGTCAGATTCATATGTTTGACGGCTTTATCAGCAGCAGCGGTCAGGCGGAGAATCGACTCTGATTTGGTCTCCGTGAACAAAATGAGGTGCTCAGGTTTGGATCCGGGATACTGACGGTACCACTGCAAATTATTAACACTGCCAGTGTAGTTGCAGATCAGTGTAACATCTTTTCCTTCCAAAACATGTTTCTCTGTGAGGAATGGTGTTATCACGCCTGCAGCAGCATTCTCTGATTCAAACAAACACACAAATGCAAAATGAATGAATTGGACATTTAAATTGTCAACAGTATTAAAAGGGGAAAATGAATCGCTCACCTTTTAGGACAGAAGATATAATGAATACCAGGAGCAACATCTGCACTAATAAGAGACAATGACTCTGAGAGTCAAGACTTACAGTTACTAGAGTAGAAGTGACTCAATGTAAGTCTGTCTGCTCTGTTTTTAATCTGAGCTGAGACTGAACTACAATGGCTCCTAGAGCTCCACCTTCTGGCACAATGCAGGTCAGATCTCTAACATTTGCTAACATGGTAGCTCTCAGACAAAAGCAACACTATGTTAGAGGGGGAAAGACTGAGACACTGCAGGGGAAGAAGCTCCTCCCTCTTAGAAATATGACTATACAATATACAAGACATGTTTTTGTGCAGTGTAGAGGGTTTTCCTGTGACTGTGGGCTCCAGAGCACAGTAATACAGAGCAGAGTCTGATACAGCAGCAGAGGAGATCTCCAGATACACACGCTTATCATTGAGTCTGATGGACATATGCGGCTGAGGTGGAGAAGCTTTGGTGACATATTTAGTAGACTCAACAATCAGCAGCAGAAACTCTGGTGTTGATCCAGGCGTCTGTCGGTACCAGTGGAGACTGTAAGCTGATCCATCATATGTACAGGACAGAGTGATTCTGCTTCCTTCAGTTAAAACTACAGATGGTTGGTCTGGTCTGATGACATTCCCATTCACTTCACCTGCAAACACATTCAACAATCAAGCAATGCAATGGATTTATTTATTTGAGTGATGTTCTGGAATCGGTCTAAAATGTGTGATAAACAGTACTTACAGTAACTGAGGATAAATATTAAAACAGAAGAGATGAGTAGCATGATTCTGTAGTTTGAGTTCAGATTCTATCAGTATGAAGGTAAGGCATTGTTGTCTCTGTTTTATTCTGCTGCGGTCGACAAAACATTGAGCTCCTCCCTCACATACTGTACCTCCTGCCCATCTTACCTACAAACACTGACTGTATAGGAGGAAGCTGTAGTCAACAACCTAAAAGAGGCATTACGGCAGTCTGATTCATCTGATATTACACTGTTTATTAATACTGGAGCCATTTTTAAGAGCGCAACGATTGTATTTCATGTGTAAGCTTTGGCAGTTTGGTGTGGATACACATATATTGGTTCTTTTCTATTGCTCATTTGTGGAGAGTATTTTTATACTTTTAGTTTTATTGCTCGGTATTTCTCACTACCTGTGGTAAATAAGAATAAATGACATAAGGTTGTGAATATGGCAAGTAAGATTGCAGGTAAACAACAATATGGTTTGTCAACGTTATGTGAATCTTGAGTTGTAAGAAAAAGCCAGGTAATTCTTTGAGATGAGCCACAGCCTCTGTATGGTGAATATGTGTTGTTGCCATCTGGACAAAGGTATAGAGTACCGTTATTTCTGACTGCCCGTGCACAACGATCCTTCATATTCTCGAGCATAGCTCTGTTAAATAAATTCCTGTGATGTCACTGTACACCTTTGGCGGTGATTGTGCTGGTGTGAGAGGGATGTTGGTGTATAAGGGTGGTTATATATGTATGGTGTAATGATCAATGTTGTGTTGTAATTTGTTTATACCTGTTCATGCCTGTTATTGTCGACTGAAGGGTGCCACAGATGCAAAAAGATTTTCTGAAAGCACAATAAACTAACTTGTGTTACAGGTTATTGTGCGGTGTTGTTGTGTCTCCTCAGGTTATTGTGCGGTGTTGTTGTGTCTCCTCAGGTTATTGTGCGGTGTTGTTGAGTCTCCTCAGGTTATTGTGCGGTGTTGTTGTGTCTCCTCAGGTTATTGTGCGGTGTTGTTGTGTCTCCTCAGGTTATTGTGCGGTGTTGTTGTGTCTCCTCAGGTTATTGTATGGTGTTGTTGTGTTTCCTCAGGTTATTGTGCGGTGTTGTTGTGTTTCCTGTGACTGTGGGCCTCAGAGCAGAGTCTGATACAGATGCAGAGGAGATCTCCAGATAGACACGGCTTTCCTTCTTTTCAACTTTAACACTGAATCGTGGATCTACATCAGACACCTGAGCTTCTTTTTCATTACTGTAGGTGAGTACCAGAAATTCAGGTTTTGATCTTCCATGCTGACGGTACCAGTGGAGATAATCTTGACCTCCAGAGGCAGAAAAACTACAGGATAATGAAACACGTGAGCCTTCCTCAGCAAAAACATCCGTTTGGTTCGGTTTGATGACATTTCCAAATACAGCAGCTGAAACAGAAAAGATACATTTGTGAGTTTTAGTGAGATGTTTTTAATAAAAGCTAAATTTTTTTCTTTTTGTTCTACAAACAAACTATAATAATTAACCCAGTAACACACCAGCTGAAGCCCAGAGCAGAATAACTGAATGCAGATCCATTGCACAAGTGTCCTCTCAGAGAAGAGTCAGACTGAAGCGTCTCTGTCACACACGATGAGATCCTGTGAGATCTGTGAACACTGAGTCCCTCCTCTCTGAGACTCATCATGTCTATATTTCACACTTGGGGAACAGAAGAAAGAGCCAATCACACTCATCAATGTTTTCTCTGTGCTATTCATGTGTTTATGTGTGATTTTGAAATATGTTTTATATAGGAAATAGATTTATGTCCTGAAAATTAAAATTCAATTCTTCTGCATTTACAAAGAATGCTATGTTTGAAAAGTTTAAGAAGTTGAACTGAATTGTTCAATCCCACTGGAAGCTGAGCTGAATTTGAATTAGAATATCAGGAAGTGGAATGACAACCCATAATTAAGGTGTGCTATACATTTTAGTACTGAGTTATATTAATAAACTAAATGTACTAACACTCTTAAAAATGTTCAGTGGGGTTCAGTGCAGGACCATAGGGGTTGACTCAATGTTAAAGGACCCTTTATGCCAAAAATGTTCTAATGAGAAATGTCTTAAAGAATTGCATACTTTCTAATTTTAAGAGGTCCATATATGTTTGTATTGTCAACACTTTCGTGTTTAACTGGTTATTTAGATTTGTTTCTAGTGATAAAATACAAAGTTCTGTGGTGAACCTCTAGATGGCGCAGGCTGATGGGTCCTTAACTCAGTTTGTTAGCGATCATATCTACATATCACAGCTGATTGGTTACTGTGGCATCAGCAGCCAATGAGATTACTCAACCTTCACATACTTGCTCAGCATTTGGTGTAGCAGAGAACCCCTCCATCTTCCCCTGCTCACTGTAGATCTGCTACGGGGTTATTTCATGTGTGTTATATGTGCAGCAGCAGCATGTGTGTGAATCTACTGGCAGCAGCAGATCTATTCCTCCAGACCAAATACATTCACATTGACACATACACTCACCTAAAGGATTATTAGGAACACCATACTAATACTGTGTTTGACCCCCTTTCACCTTCAGAACTGCCTTAATTCGACGTGGCATTGATTCAACAAGGTGCTGAAAGCATTCTTTAGAAATGTTGGCCCATATTGATAGGATAGCATCTTGCAGTTGATGGAGATTTGTGGGATGCACATCCAGGGCACGAAGCTCCCATTCCACCACATCCCAAAGATGGTCTATTGGGTTGAGATCTGGTGACTGTGGGGGCCATTTTAGTACAGTGAACTCATTGTCATGTTCAAGAAACCAATTTGAAATGATTCGAGCTTTGTGACATGGTGCATTATCCTGCTGGAAGTAGCCATCAGAGAACGGGTACATGGTGGTCATAAAGGGATGGACATGGTCAGAAACAATGCTCAGGTAGGCCGTGGCATTTAAACGATGCCCAATTGGCACTAAGGGGCCTAAAGTGTGCCAAGAAAACATCCCCCACACCATTACACCACCACCACCAGCCTGCACAGTGGTAACAAGGCATGATGGATCCATGTTCTCATTCTGTTTACGCCAAATTCTGACTCTACCATCTGAATGTCTCAACAGAAATCCAGACTCATCAGACCAGGCAACATTTTTGGTGAGCTTGTGCAAATTGTAGCCTCTTTTTCCTATTTGTAGTGGAGATGAGTGGTACCCGGTGGGGTCTTCTGCTGTTGTAGCCCATCCGCCTCAAGGTTGTGCGTGTTGTGGCTTCACAAATGCTTTGCTGCATACCTCGGTTGTAACGAGTGGTTATTTCAGTCAAAGTTGCTCTTCTATCAGCTTGAATCAGTCGGCCCATTTTCCTCTGACCTCTAGCATCAACAAGGCATTTTCTCCCACAGGACTGCCGCATACTGGATGTTTTTCCCTTTTCACACCATTCTTTGTAAACCTTAGAAATGGTTGTGTGTGAAAATCACTGTAACTGAGCAGATTGTGAAATACTCAGACTGGCCCGTCTGGCACCAACAACCATGCCACACTCAAAATAGCTTAAATCACCTTTCTTTCCCATTCTGACATTCAGTTTGGAGTTCAGGAGATTGTCTTGACCAGGACCACACCCCTAAATGCATTGAAGCAACTGCCGTGTGATTGGTTGATTAGATAATTGCATTAATGAGAAATTGAACAGGTGTTCCTAATAATCCTTTAGGTGAGTGTACATTACCATGCCTGTCTCTCTGAGAGCTGCCATGACAGAAGTATGTTTACAACCCGTTTAATTCTTTCATTTAATTGAAAAATGTATAAGTCATTAAAACTAAATCCCAAAAATTATCCCACAAGGGAACAAAAGGTTCTACATATGAAGTGCTTGACAGAACCCTTTAAGTTTCTATATAAAACCTTTTCTTCTAAGAGTGTAGAGTTAGGATCAGGGTTTGGTTTAAGGTCAGTTGTAATGTAATAATTCCTAATTTATAGTTAGAGTAACTATTATATTAACTTTTAAAGAATTTTTTTTTAAAAATTACATGTTATAAATTTATGTTTCTGCAAGAGAATGCAGATTATATGGCCATAAAAAGTGGTTTGAGCATGTGGAATATGAGATCTGGATGTACTATTAATGCTTCATCTCTGAAGTTTATCATTTACATTTATGCCTTACAACAAAGACTTCATTCCAGGTGTCACCACATATTTTATTACATTCATGCTGGATAGATTGGGGTTTTGATTGTGGTTTTCACTAGATCGGTTCAAACTGAAAAGAGCTTCAGGTTTTTGTACGACATGTTTCATGTTTTGTGTCACTGGGCTCCAACTCTCAGAGCACAATAATAGAGAGCTGAATCTGACAGACGTACATCAGTAATAGTGAGTTCAGTGGATGATCGAGATGCAGTCGACTGAAACCGAGGGTCAGAAGTGTGTTCATAAGCATTCGATGATCGTGCATTTTTGAGTAACAAATACTGAGGTTCTGTGTTTGGATACTGTCTGTACCAGTAAAGCCGAACATATTCACTACTTGTACTGTATGAGCAGCTCAGCGTGACAGTTTCTGTCTCTTTAGTGTTTTTGTCTGTCCCTTTATCTGGCTCAATGTTGTCTCCAGTCACCAAACCTGTCAACAATAAAAGTGAGTTTTGATTTGTCAAAGAAAGTTGACAAAATAATACTGCAAACACGTTTCATAGAGTATTTTACAGAAATGCAAATGACTAAATGAATATAAATGTAACACAAACACACAGTAGATCTTTATGTCGAGAGTTTCATGAGTTACTCAGTAAATAGTGTACCTGTTCCCACAATGAGAATAAGTATGAGGCGAGTGTCCATGATGAATGAGATCAGCTCAGCTCTCTGTTGAGGCTCTCAGTGCTCTGAGCTGGAAGAGACTTTACACACTCACACACACACACACTCACACACACACACACACACACACACACGCACGCACGCACGCACGCACGCACGCACGCACGCACGCACGCACGCACGCACGCACGCACGCACGCACGCACGCACACACACACACACACACACACACACACACACTTCCTCCTCGCTGAACTTCCTGCTGCTGATTATGATGTTGAAAGAATTGAAAATAATCAAAGATATTTGATTTTTTAAAATGAACAAAGACATTTGCTTTACTGTTTTCAACCCCCATCTCTCTCCAGGAGGGCCATTTGGAATTCCTAAAGACACAGAAATGCTGAAGGCCTGTAGGCCAAAGGTCACACCTGTAGCACCGTGGGGGAAGTTTGGTCTGATTGGTCAGTTTGAATGGCTCACGTTAGGGTTTCAGTCACATGGTCAAGGAATAGATAAAAGAAGATTGTAACTGTTGCTCTGTCTCTTTTTATTCTCTGGCGCTCTCTCTTCTTGGGGGCCTTCTCTTTGGCTCTTCTCTTCTTTGCTCTCTTCTCTTCTTTCTCTCTCTCTCTCTCTCTCTCAGGTAAAATTCATGCTGGGTACGATTAATGGTATAAGTTTTCATCATCTCATACATTTATTTTGTAACTATTTTAAGTGTAACCATAACTAGATTTTGTCATTAAATTCTTTCAATTACAAATGATGTGCTAACTAGTTTTGATTTGGTATTGACTTTGAAGTGTTACCTATTGCACATTATATATAGTCACATTATAGCCACGCTCTCCCACATGTTTAGCTATTGTAACTGCGCTTATTTCCGTCGTTGGTATAAGCTGCAGTGGGTGGTAAAGACGAGAAATGTACAGTTTTCTATCATCTTGCTGATAACGTTTCTTTAGTCATTCGGCAACCCTGCAGTCAGAACCGCTGTAGAGGATCCACCCTTACAATGTTCATTGAACTGTGTTAAATAACTATACAATTCTTATTTTATTTTAAATATTTTGTATATAACACACAACATGAGAAGAATGTGAATTAAAATGTGTAGCTGGCGTTCATCTGTCTGAATGTGTGCACACATGATAGTGGTGATGATGGTGCATGCAATGGAGTATTTCTACAGGAAACATTAATGTTCAAAACTCTAGTCAATAAGCGCCACAATAAAGTCCAGCTATTGGCCAGAGAAACACACTGTATAAAAGTATGATAGAAGCTTATTGAATGAAGCACTGAGTGAAGTTCTGCTGTATATTAATAATGTGGGTGTGGTTTGTGAAATATGAAGCAGGCTCTGCTCATCAATGAGGATATTGAACAATTGGACTTCATGCTCTCATCGCTCGATCCAGCATATCTCTTCAGCATATATTTTGGGAATTGATTAGTTTTTTTAGTCTGAGGTCCAGAGCGCTCTGGAGCAGGTTTTCATCAAGGATTCATCTTTCCCTCGATCCTGACTAGTGTCCCGCTGAAAAGCATCCCCACAGCATGATGCTGCCACCACCATGCTTCACTGTAGGGATGGGATTGGCCAGGGGATGAGCGGTGCCTGGTTTCCTCCAGACATGACGCTTGCCATTCAGTTCAAAGAGTTCGATCTTTGTTTCATCAGACCAGATAATTCAGTTTCTCATGGTCTGAGAGTCTTTCAGGAGCCTTTGGGCAAACTCCAGATGGGCTGTCATGTGCCTTTCCCTGAGGAGTGGCTTCCGTCCGGCCACTCTCCCGCACAGGCCTGATTGGTGGAGAGCTGCGGACATGGCTGTTCTTCTGGAAGCTTCTCCTCTCTCACAGAAAACGCTGGAGCTCTGGACCAAGAGCCCATTGGGTTCTTTCAAACAAACTTCTTTGATGTCATTATGGGTTTTGTTTGTAGAATTGAGGAAAATAATGAATTTAATCAATTTTGGAATAAGGCTGTAACATGGCAAAATGTGGAAAAAGTGAAGCGCTGTGAGTACTGTCTGGATGCACTTTATTCAAGCCACGATCATAATGATATCTTTATGCTTAGGTTGACACTCTAGAGGAAGTACTGACATATTCAAAAAGAAAATGAGTGGACCCTAGATGTCAGAAAATATACCTTGCCCTTTATTGTATACCTATTTTCTTATTCCAAATGAATGAAGCTCATAACAATTTTGTTTGCACAGCAGGAGAAAGCACAATCTGGCTAATAATGCCGAGAAAACAAAAGCCTTTGCAGTATTTCCAAAGGACAAGGCTCAATCAGTTTCTTTATTACTAAAGAAAAACTGATGTTTACATAAAGTGATGTTTTCTTATGCTATTCAACTATGTTCAATCTCTATGTAGATACTACATTACATATGAGTACAGGAGTGTTTGAGTCACAGTGGCTTCAGAGCACAGTAATACACAGCAGAGCCAGACACACACACACACACACACACACACACACCCTAGACTGACACATTTAGGAACTGATGTTGATGAGGTATTTGCATTAAATTTCTCCTTGAAATCTTCTTTCTCATCGCTCGATCCAGCATATCTCTTCAGCATATATTTTGGGAATTGATTATCTTTATATTGGTTCCAGTAAAGCTCTGGGAATGTGCTGGTTTTGTGTGTGCAGTCAATAGTCACAGTTTGAACTTCTGTGTTGGTGTACACACACCCACTGGGAAAGAGTATCTCACCATACTGTTAAATCAAGTATTACATGTCAAATGAGGATTGGATGTGTTGTGCTCACTGTCTGCTTCATCTGCACATTCTGAAACATCTCAATGGTTTCACAGTTAAACCTGTTCTGCAGATATAAAGTGGCCTACAGATAGGGTTAGTTATAGATCCGTACAGATCTTAATGTTTCAGGGGAGAAAATCAGCAAATGCAAGTATAGATTGTGTTATAGTGACGAGTGATCAAATGATCTTCAGTGAATGAAGCCGTCACTAGAACGAGTATTGATTATGAAAACAGAGAGCATTTGTCAAAGAGGAGCTCAAGACTTCTTCAAAATGATGTGTAGAGTAACTGTTTGTCTCCCTCTTCTGCATTGCAAGAGTCATTACAAGGTTGCAAATATCATAACCCCTCAGAAAGTGTAACTCAAGACCATGAGGGTTTGTGTGTGAGTGATGAGTGTGTGTGAGTCACAGTGGGCCTCAGAGCACAGTAATACACAGCAGAGTCAGACACACACACATCCTGGATTGACAGAGGAACTGAGCTTGAAGTTTTGTTGTGATTTGCAGTAAATCTCTCCTCAAAGTCTTTGTCATTCAGTACATCTGTACCAACTATCGTCATCATGTATTTGGGGATCCCATTCCTCTTTTGCTGGTACCAGAAGAGAGACGGGGCTGGATCACTGGTTTCATATGTGCAGTTAATCGTTACTGATCTGCCTTCAAAAGCAGTTTGAGCTCTTGTGTTCTGCTCAACACTCTCCAGAGATTCACACACTGGAACAGAAGTTAAAGCATTATCAATTCATATTCTGCATGTTTTAATATATCTATGGCACATTTAGAGACTCAAAAGGATCCTACTCACCCCAGAAATACATTATACAGAAGATCAGATGTGTTTCCCAGTGAGCCATTATAATAACTGTTGTGTGTGACTGAAATATGTAAATCCACTGGAGAGTGTGCAGTTGTTTCAGCTCGTCTTTGATAAGCCTGTTTTACTGTCACACATTTATCAGCTGGGAGGAGCTTGATCTGATGAATGCACACATGCTGGTCTCTTTCCGTATAATTATTTGTGTTATTTATTTTTATTCATTTAGTCTGTTGTTTATAAAGTATATTTTATCTTCTGTTCATTTCTCTGTTACGTAACTTTATGTTCTGTTGAGTTGCTGTTTTTGTAAATGAATATCTCTGTGATGGATCTCACTCTCTCTTCATCTTTGGCCATTATTTTCTTTATATTTTAGTAATCTGTGTCTTTAATAGCAAGGTAGGAGATCATTTAAATACAAAGTTTATATTTCCCCTGGTTGAGAATATATGAGAGAGCAAGTATTTATGAAAGCAACCCTTGTCATCACCTTATGAAAAATATAAATATAAATATGTGTTCAAATATTATCACTGCATAACCAGGCCCAGATTAAGAACACGTAGGGCCCTGGGCTATAACTAACCCAAGGGCCATAGTAGCCGATCTTGGTGCCACAACGTTTTCTACCACAGAAATAATTTGTATTTTTTAAAAACGAATTCTTCAAAGCACAGAGATGCAATGAGTATATACTGTCTGAATATTCAATTTTAATATTAGATAGGCCTATATATAAATACTCCAGGCCTCAACACAATAACAGCATAAATGCATTAACTCCAGATATGAGGTCAAAGCAAACATGTTTCCAGAAACAGCAACAACGTTTGAGCATGCGACCGCCTCAAGGAGTTTCACGAGCAGTGAGGTCCCACATTTGAGCTATTTTGGGGGTTTGGGGGGCATGGTCCCCTAAGAAAATGTTGATTTCTCTGGTCTATATATGTGCATTTTAAGATGTTTGAAGGCTAAAAAAAGGAATAATAAATAGCTTTCAAAACCATGTTAGTGGGCAGTAGATTATCTGTCATACCTGCTCTCTCATTCCATCACTCTTTCTCTCTTTCTTTCTCTCAGTCTCCTTCTCTTGCCCTGTCTCTTCCCCTCCTAAAGCTGAGCTCTGGCTGATAGTCTTTTCAGTGTTTAACATTTCTATCTTAAAACAGCTGTCAAATATGAAATGTTTAGTTTAGCTACTTACATCTCATTTACATTACACTTACATTTAGTCATTTAGCAGACGCTTAATTATCCAAAGCGACTTTGTAACGGCCACTTTATGTTGGGAATGTACCTTTAATTTACCCTGAGAGGAGTGTGCTGGTACGAAACCCATCTATAAAAGCTTGTGTGACTAGTTTAATCGCCTCGAGTTTTCTTTTCTTTTCGTTTCCATTTTCCATCTGGGCAGTTGTCAACCACTCTGACAGACGTTACAACTTACAAATGAGAACAATAGAAGCAACTAAAAACACTCACTGTCATCAGTCATCTCATCTCAAAAACAGTCATCTCACACCGTTTACTGAAGCGCTGCGTGAATTCTCACTCAGCAGCTTCTGTGAACATAAAGCCCGTCCACTTTAATTTGATTGGTCATCTCAAATATTTTGACATTGACGAGCAGTGACAGACCGCAGGCAGGGCAGCTCAGATAAGATATCCTTACAGCACTAAAGTAGTGTTAATACTCTATTGGTCAATTATTTCACACCATTTATTATATAAACCTTGGAAAAGTACAGAGGTCCGGACCTCAGTGACCTCAGCTGACTATACGGTGATGATTACAGTCGTGTAGGCACCTCAACACTTCACTTTACATGATCGGAGCTGTTCAGTCTGGTTCAGCTAGTTTCGCCACAGAGCCTTTACTGTACACATGATGTTGCGCCAGTATTAAATTCAAATGGATAAAGCGACTGCCTGGCACTTGTTATTACTTCAATAGAGACGGTCCAGCTGCTCTCGTGCTGCGACTGCTGGATGCACACGCGGTTTACTCAGGTAGCGCCGTTTCATTACCTGGCTTTTAGTGTTTGTTCCCATGCACTCGCAGCACTCCAGTAAATAAGCGCTTAATATGTGGGGGTGTGGTGGAGTTTGGCTTTGTGTTTCCTCAGGTTATTGTGCGGTGTTGTCGTGTCTCCTCAGGTTATTGTGCGGTGTTGTTGTGTCTCCTCAGGTTATTGTGCGGTGTTGTCGTGTCTCCTCAGGTTATTGTGCGGTGTTGTTGTGTCTCCTCGGGTTATTGTGCGGTGTTGTCGTGTCTCCTCAGGTTATTGTACAGTGTTGATGTGTTTCCTGTGACTGTGGGCCTCAGAGCACAGTAATACAGAGCAGAGTCTGATACAGATGCAGAGGAGATCTCCAGATAAACATGGGGTTGTTCCAGTTTAGTGAGTTTAACAGACAGTCTTGGATCTACATCAGACTTTTCAGGGTTTTTTGCACCATCTAAGATGAGCACAATAAATTCAGGAGCTGATCTGGGATACTGACGGTACCAGTATAGATAATCTGCAGAGGAATAACTACAGGATAATGTCACATTTGAACCCTCCTCAGCAAAAAGCTCTGTTTTCTTCGGTGTGATGTTTCCAGAGACAGCAGCTGAAAAAGAATATGCAAAAGATAAATTTTTAATTAGATTTGTTTTGATTAAACTCATCATTAACAATACATAATACATATATAAGTATACACACATGCCAGACTACAGAAGAGAATAGCTGCATAAATATCCATTGTGCAGTGCACTGTGTTCACTTTAAGAGGATTCAGACTGAACTGTTTCTACCCAGCGTCAGATGATCAGATCTGTGTAGTCCCTCCTCTCTCAGACACATCATGGCTTTTACTTTTCTTCTTCTAATGTATTGGACTACAGCAACAATTAGACAATTGATCTATGATCATTATTTGATTATTTGAGAATATACACTATAGTGCAATATAATTTATATCAATCAAAATTGTTAGTCACTTTAATTTATTACTATTTACAAAAAATATATATAATAATAATAATAATCATGATAATAATAATAATAATAATAATATAAGATATATGAGGGTTTAGAAATGTAGTTTCAAATGTTGTAAAACTCCTCATGGATACTGATCAACAAGGTTTCTAAACCCCTTTGCCGTGTGTCATCATTCCTGAGCTGTTAAGTTTGCTGTGATATTCCTGGGGGAAAATGTAAGGTCCACTCAAATATGGTGTGTAACCAGACCGCTCCTTCTCAACAGCCTCTAGTGGACAGGTACTGCCACCACGCTCGTATCTGCCTGAGACAGGCATTAAAGGTACTGGGTTAAATACATTCATTCATTCATTCATTATCTTCCGTTATCCGGGGCCGGGTCGCGGGGGCAACAGTCTAAGCAGAGATGCCCAGACTTCCCTCTCCCTAGCCACTTCCTCCAGCTCTTCCGGGGGAACCCCGAGGCGTTCCCAGGCCAGCCGGGAGACATAATCCCTCCAGCGTGTCCTAGGTCTTCCCTGGGGCCTCCTCCCGGTGGGACATGCCCGAAACACCTCCCCGGGAAGGCGTCCAGGAGGCATCCGAAATAGATGCCCGAGCCACCTCAACTGGCTCCTCTCGATGTGGAGGAGCAACGGCTCTACTCTGAGCTCCTCCCGAGTAACTGAGCTTCTCACCCTATCTCTAAGGGAGCGCCCAGCAACCCTGCGGAGAAAGCTCATTTCAGCCGCCTGTGTCCGGGATCTTGTCCTTTCGGTCATGACCCACAGCTCATGACCATAGGTGAGAGTAGGAACGTAGATTGACCGGTAAATCGAGAGCTTCGCCTTACAGCTCAGCTCCTTCTTCACCACGACAGACCGGTACATCGACCGCATTACTGCAGAAGCTGCACCGATCCGTCTGTCAATCTCCCGTTCCATCCTTCCCTCACTCGTGAACAAGACCCCAAGATACCTGAACTCCTCCACCTGAGGCAAAATCTCTCCACCAACCTGAAGTGGGTAAGCCACCCTTTTCCGACTGAGAACCATGGCCTCGGATTTGGAGGTGCTGATTCTCATCCCGGCCGCTTCACACTCGGCTGCAAACCGCCCCAGTGCACGCTGAAGGTCCTGGTCTGAGGAGGCCAACATGACAACGTCATCCGCAAAAAGCAGCGACGAAATCATGTGGTTCCCAAACCGGACACTCTCCGCCCCTTGGCTGCGCCTAGAAATTCTGTCCATAAAAATTATGAACAGAACCGGTGACAAAGGGCAGCCCTGCCGAGTCCAACATGCACCGGGAACAAGTCCGACTTGCTGCCGGCAATGCGGACCAAGCTCCTGCTCTGGTCGTGACAGGGACCAAACAGCCCTAAGCAAGGGGCCCCGGACCCCATACTCCCAAAGCACCCTCCACAGGACACCACGAGGGACACAGTCGAATGCCTTCTCCAAATCCACAAAACACATGTGGATTGGTTGGGCAAACTCCCATGAACCCTCCAGCACCCTGGAAAGGGTATAGAGCTGGTCCAGTGTTCCACGACCAGGACGAAACCACACTGTTCCTCCTGAATCCGAGGTTCCACTATCGGCCGAATTCTCCTCTCCAGTACCCTGGCATAGACTTTCCCGGGGAGGCTGAGAAGTGTGATCCCCTGTAGTTGGAACACACTCTCCGGTCCCCCTTCTTGAAAAGAGGGACCACCAACCCGGTCTGCCAGTCCAGAGGCACTGTCCCCAACCGCCACGCGATGTTGCAGAGGCGTGTCAGCCAAGACAGCCCCACAACATCCAGAGACTTGAGGTACTATGGGCGGATCTCATCGACCCCCGGTGCCTTGCCACCGAGGAGCTTTTTAACTACCTCGATGACTTCAGCCCGGGTGATGGATGAATCCACCTCTGAGCCCTCAGCCACTGCTTCCTCAATGGAAGACGTGTTGGTGGGATTGAGGAGATCCTCAAAGTATTCCTTCCACCGTCCGACGATATCCCCAGTTGAGGTCAACAGCTGCCCATCTCCACTGTAAACAGCGTTGGTAGGGCACTGCTTCCCCCTCCTGAGGCGGTGAACGGTTTGCCAGAATCTCTTCGAGGCCAACCGATAGTCTTTCTCCATGGCCTCACCGAACTCCTCCCAGGCCCGATTTTTTTGCCTCCACAACTATCCGGGCTGCAGTCCGCTTGGTCTGCCTGTACCCGTCAGCTGCCTCAGGAGTCCCACAAGCCAACCAGGCCCGATAGGACTTCTTCAGCTTGACGGCATCCCTTACTTCCGGTGTCCACCACCGGGTTCGGGGATTTCCGCCTCGACAGGCACCGGAGACCTTACGGCCACAGCTCCGAGCAGCCGCGTCGACAAGGGAGGTGGAGAACATGGTCCACTCGGACTCAGTATCTCCAGATTCCTTCGGGATCCGGTCGAAGCTCTGTCGGAGGTGGGAGTTGAAGATCTCTCTGACAGGGGGCTCGGCCAAACGTTCCCAACAGACCCTCACAGTATGTTTGGGTCTCCCGAGTCTGTCTAGCTTCCTCCCCCACCATCGGATCCAACTCACCACCAGGTGGTGATCAGTTGACAGCTCCGCACCTCTCTTCACCCGAGTGTCCAAGACATACGGCCGGAGGTCAGATGAGACGACCACAAAGTCGATCATCGACCTCCGGTCTAGGGTGTCCTGGTGCCACGTGCACAGTTGGGTTAAATACAACTAAAGCTAAAATAATTGTATTAACTCATCACTCGTGACCATTGGCATAAAAACCTGAAACGTGGATGTACTCTGGTAACTGAAAATAGCAGCATCTGTGTTATATTTTACTGTGTTGGGAAAGATCTAAAAATAAATGGTAGAAAAATATAAAGATATGCTGAAATTATTTGCTGTTATTATGCATCTTTTATTATTCCCTTTAGTGTTATAAATATATAACATGTATATAAATATATAGCAAGTGTGTTGTGTGTCTGTGGTGTTATTGACTGTGCCTGTGTGTCACCTGCAAACTGTAAAATATAACATATTTCATCAAACTGAATTTGTATCATTAACATTATAATATCTAACAAATGTGCATTGTTTGTACAAATGTCCAAAGTCATGAGTAAACTTCACTTACTTTTTGTCAACAGTACCAGAAGAGCACAAAGAATCATCATGTTTGCTCTGTGAGGCGTTTAAAGATCTCTTTGCTTTTACTCAAACACCGGCTCCTCCTACAGTCAGAGAAACTGCACAGGATGACAACACATGAACATGACACTGACATGAACTGCACCTCTGGGTCATTAATATTTGATAAGAAACAAATCTAGTAATCGCATTTACTTTATTTTCAACATGTAGTGTTTTGGTCACAATCTATTTTTCTGTTTATTGTAGGCCTTTAAATCAATGAATGATGAGTATATCGCCCTCTTCTGGTGCCTCTTATCATAGCAAGTGCATTATTTGACAGAAATGTGATGAGTTTTATTTCTGCTCATATCATAATACATTTATAGTAATAACCAAATACATTCAATACATGCGTTCTGCCGCATATTGATCACTGTGGGCTGTTATTACATGAAATGCCTGCCTAAATATAATGTATTATAGCAGGGGTGGTGAATGTGAGTTTTTTGAGTGTGTTTGAGTCGCAGTGGCTTCAGGGCACAGTAATACACAGCAGAGACTAGGGATGGCTCCGATTCTACATTTTCACGTTCGTTTCGGGACAGCTGACGGAAATCACTTGCCCACGTATTTTTAAACCTTGCAAATTTGAACATGCAAGCGATTTTATAGCATTTCGTAATACATGGGATAGGAGCTCTTTGAGAGTTTTCTTTGCGCTCACACCAACAGCGCACACACAAGCCTGTAAAGAGCTCGCACATTCCAAATTAAGTTTCATTAAACAGTCAAATACACAAAATTATGTAAAAATGTCTGTCCTTAGTGAGTATTTACAGAAACACAGTCGGTTGAGTCTTACGCAAATGTAAATAGTGCAGTAGTATTCGTGATATTTAAACAATTCGATCTTATATATGTGTGTGCGTTGATCAGTTTTAAAAAGAAAATAAATGTCTAAATTAGATGGTTTGAATGATGCACTCACTTGTTGATCTCTTAAAGTCTTGCTCAAGTCAGGATAGTGACAGATGCTTGGCTAGGTTTGATAGTTCTTCATCAGTTTATAAGCAAAGTAATTCCAAATTTCACTTCTACTCCTCTCTTAATTAATTAGTTTTGGTCCTGTTGAGTGAGATTCAACTGCTTTATCCATTTTGTTCCTCTATGATGCCACGTTTGTCGGTTTCATGTCAGTTTGGGTAGCGCATTGCCACCTAGCGGTGAACTTCGATCAGCAGCAAATACCGAAATGTGCAAAATCATGATATTGTACGGTTTGAAATAAAATATATACCAGTATTTTCCCAGTTCCAGTATACCTTAGCAGAGACACACACACACACATCCTGGATCGACAGAGGAACGTTGTGCTGAGCTTTCTCCTTGAACTCTTTTCATTGTCTTCAGTTTTATAAACTTTACTTGGGAATTCGCTCCAACAGCAGTCTGATATTTCCTAATATTTGTCATCCTCTATATAGCCTATCCGTCTGCTTATGAGTAACTGAAACTGCTCTCATGTCACACGTATCTCAATGTGAACGCTCTTGTTCCAGACAGATGCAACTGGAACCGTCTTGCATCTCAGTTATTGTCACGCTCTGTGTGAGTTTAGTTTCATATTCATGGACTGTTAGTTTGTTCCTCTTCAGTGACCTGTTCCCTTTCTTATGATTTCCGGCACTCATTTAATCATTAGTTAGGCTACTATGGACACTCATGTGCAGTGTTTTTCTTGTTACTGGGCCAATTGTTCTGTATGTTGCTGTGGATTTTAATATAATAGATTTAATATAATAGACAGGCCAGATTATAAAATAAATGCAAACTTGGCCTCAACGCCTGTGGTTTTCGACAAAGTGGCCGCCGAGCCTGAGCCTTCAGCCAAAATGACCGCCGCCACGCCTCAGCTCTCAACCAAGATGGCCGCCTCCAAGCCTGAGTCTCTTCATGTCATGGCCCCCACACAAGCGTCTTCATCCAAGATGGATTCCTCAGGTTGTCGTGCGGTGTTGTTAACCCAACACTTGGTTAGAGACTGCAGGAGAGCCAGCAGAGCCGTTAACCCAACAGACCCAACACTTGGTTAGATGTAATGTAATGTATTGTTTTATATGAATTAGCTAGCTCAGTGATTCTCACATCAGTTTGATGCAAAAACTCTAGGCAACATCACCCATTAGGCTAAGTATTGTGGACACAAAACAGGTAAAGGGCCCCAAAACAGCTCTGACTCAACCCAACAGGAGTGGCTCTGAGAGACACTTAATGAAGTACAAAGAGTCCTAATGTCGAAAGAGTGTGAGATCTCAGCACCCCTACAACACACGATAGGCCAACTTACCTGACCTCCCTCTACTGGCTCCCTATTTTACTGCATCATGACAATTAAGACATTATTTTAAGAATGTATTTGTGTATAAAAGGAACCACATGGAACATGATATCTAAATATATTGTTAATGTTTCCCTGACGTTTTTCGTTTAACAGGCCTAAATTAAGCTCACACAGGTGTCACCACATATTTTATTACATTCATGCTGGATAGATTGGGGTTTTGATTGTGGTTTTCACTAGATCGGTTCAAAGTGAAAAGAGCTTCAGGTTTTTGTACGACATGTTTCATGTTTTGTGTCACTGGGCTCCAACTCTCAGAGCACAATAATAGAGAGCTGAATCTGACAGACGTACATCAGTAATAGTGAGTTCAGTGGATGATTGAGATGTAGTCGACTGAAACCGAGGGTCAGAAGTGTGTGCATAAGCACCCGCTGATTGAGCACCTTTGCGTAACAAATACTGAGGTTCTGTGTTTGGATACTGTCTGTACCAGTAGAGATAAACATAGTCACTACTTGTATTGTATGAGCAGCTCAGCGTGACAGTTTCTGTCTCTTTAGTGTTTTTGTCTGTCCCTTTATCTGGCTCAATGTTGTCTCCAGTCACCAAACCTGTCAACAATAAAAGTGAGTTTTGATTTGTCAAAGAAAGTTGACAAAATAATACTGCAAACACGTTTCATAGAGTATTTTACAGAAATGCAAATGACTAAATGAATATAAATGTAACACAAACACACAGTAGATCTTTATGTCGAGAGTTTCATGAGTTACTCAGTAAATAGTGTACCTGTTCCCACAATGAGAATAAGTATGAGGCGAGTGTCCATGATGAATGAGATCAGCTCAGCTCTCTGTTGAGGCTCTCAGTGCTCTGAGCTGGAAGAGACTTTACACACACACACATGCACACACACACACACACGCACACACACACGCACTCACACACACACACACTCACACACACACACACACACACACACACACTCACACACACACACACACACACACACACAACACTCACACACACACACTTCCTCCTCGCTGAACTTCCTGCTGCTGTTTATGATGTTCATTGAACTGTGTTAAATAACTATACAATTCTTATTTTATTTTAAATATTTTGTATATAACACACAACATGAGAAGAATGTGAATTAAAATGTGTAGCTGGCGTTCATCTGTCTGAATGTGTGCACACATGATAGTGGTGATGATGGTGCATGCAATGGAGTATTTCTACAGGAAACATTAATGTTCAAAACTCTAGTCAATAAGCGCCACAATAAAGTCCAGCTATTGGCCAGAGAAACACACTGTACAGCGCACTATTATAGCAATGTTCTTCATTGATCATTATTATTGGCTCAATACTTGATTCCTGTACTTTTCTCTAGTTTCCTCATTTATCAGAAGAATGGAAATACTAACTCATGAAAATATGAAGAATATGTCATATTTATAGGGTTATGTTTTCTATTATATAAGTATATTTTCAATGCATTTTGTACAATATAAATGCATAACATAATATTGTCGTATGACTGTATGTTCTGTTATTATATAAGATTTGAAACAGCCGTATCTCCATGTGAATGTGTGAGAACACTCTCATGCACCTGCACTGTACAGTAGAGGCCAAAAGAGATGTGCACAAAATTGATATCTTCACCCTTTATTCAAATATTATTAATGTGTTGAAGATTTGATTGCATAGTCGTGTCATTTGTTTTATTTTTGATAATGCAATGAATTGCCAAATGCCAAATTGTGTGATCATAATCATACAAGGAAATTATGAACCATCAAAATATTAATAACTGATTATGTTTTAGTCAATTTATGTTTTTATTATTATTATTATTATTATTATTATTATTAGTATTATTGGATAGTAAAATAAAATCTGTAGCTGTATTTTGCCTCTTTGGCAAATTTCTTTTAGATAAATGCCTAACAAAGTTTAGTGTTTTGTTGTTTCTTCATATATAACATATTTTAAATATTCTCCACATATTTTGATGGTTTAATCAAACTTGTAGGATGATTAAAAACAAATATCCCCTCTGGACATCACTTTTGGCCACTTCTGTATATTTCACAGGAGAATCATTTGAGATGTTTTATTGCTTTTATCCAAAGCCTCTTACAAATGAGGAGAGCAATAGAAGCGATCAGACCAACAAGAGGCATCCGCATGAAGAGCTGTAACAAGCCTCAGTTAGTCCAGCACAGAACACACAGAAAGAAAACTAACAGAATAGGTAAGTGCTGGTCTTAATTGGTCAGGTGCTGCTGGAAAAGATGTGTCTTTAGACGTTTTTTGAAAATGGCTAGAGACTGGTCTGGGCAGGTCACTCCACCAGGTGGGAACGGTCCAGGAAAAGGTCTGTGAGAGGGATTTGTTGCCTCTTTGGGATGGCACCACGAGGCGTCGTTCACTTGCAGAACGCAAGCTTCTGGAGGGTGTGTAAGGGTGCTTTCACACTAGCACTTTTGGTGCGCACCGGGTTCGATTAACGCCAGAGTTCGGTTAGTTTGGATGATGTGAACGCTGTTTTCCGTGGGTGCACCCACCCCAAACCGCACTGCGAGTCCGCTTAAAAGGGTGGTCTGGGGTTCGGTTCATGTGAACTCCAGTACGGTTCACTGCTGATGTGAACACAATCGTACTAAATTGCGGAAGTGAACCTCTATTAATGACATATGATTTGATAAAAATGTGTGTTTTGTGTGTGTTTCACTCATTTTCCTGACGAGCGTGACTGACGTACTGCAAGCAGAGAGCTGTAAATCTCATTTCTGCTCATCTTCAGCGTTCTTTAGAGCATTTGCAGTACTTTCACGGCAGACAGACCCAAGTGCCATTACCTACTGAAGCTTTGGTAACAAAACCAACGGTTCAAGAACAAAAATATAAAAGTGAGGTGAGCAACGCTATTCATTTTGCCACCTTCTCGCACGCTCATCGGGGTAAACAGCTGCTGCTTTGACGCAAACGCACCTCGGTTCGGACCCAAATAATATAATATGAACACAGTCCAGCGGGGGCAGGGGGGAGCAATCTAACTTGGGTTCGGTCCAGGCAACTGAACCAAGTGTGAAAGCACCCTAAGTCTGAACAAGTGAGTTTAGGGATATTGGTGCAGAGCCTGCGGTTGCTTTGTAGGCGAGCACCAGTGCCTTGAATTTGATGCGGACGGCTAATGGCAGCCAGTGCAGACTGATGAAGAGAGGCGTGACGTGTGCTTTCTTCGGCTCGCTGAAGACCACCCTCACCACTGCAGTCTGGATCAGCTGCAAGGGTTTGATAGTGCATGCCGGAAGGCCCGCTAGAAGAGCATTACAGTAGTCCAGTCTGGAGAGAACAAGAGCTTGGACCAGGAGTTGTGTGGCCTGCTCTGATAGGAAGGGTCTAATCTTCCTAATGTTGTATAACACAAATCTGCAGGACCGGGCTGTTGCAGTGGTCAGTGAAGTTTAACTGGTCATCAATCACAACTCCGAGGTTTCCTGGCTGTCCTGGAAGGAGTTATGGTTGATGAGCCGAGCTGAATGGAGAAGTTGTGATGAAGTGCTGGGTTGGAGTTGAAGGGGATGCTCCTTCATCCAGCAGGAAATCTCTGTCAGGCTGCAATACGAACAGCTCCTGTAGATCATCTGGTTGAAATGAGAAGCGTTTTGACCGTTTCTGAATTACAGGTATCAAAGGGCATGTTTATATGGATTTAATGTAATTGAATGTATGCTGTAAATCTTTCACATTGCCACACAAATTCACGCCTTATGATTTTGGTATCTACCTGCATTCATTGGTTTTACTTTTCTGACATTCATAATAACTGTAATTGTCAGTCACATCTGTCTTCATCTCTGTCTCTGTGTTTCTCTCTCGTCTCTCATTGTAACAGGTTTGTGTGTAAAGCTGATGTGTTTCCTGTCACAGTGGGCTTCAGAGCACAGTAATACACAGCAGAGTCACACACACGCAGGTTCTTGATCCGCAGAGGAACTGAATTTGATGAAAGTTCAGATTGAAATCTCTCCTGGAACTCAGTGCCATTTTCTCCTCCATATTTGCTTCTCCTCAGGATGAATTTAGGAAAGTCATTTGCTCTCTGGATGTACCAGAATACATTTTCTTGAACTGAATCTGTTTCATATTTACACTGTAATGTCACGGATCTTCCTTCATCTTCAGTCACATGTGTGTCTGGCTGATCAACTGTGTCCTCTGATCGGACCTCTGTAAAGGGTTAAAGAAATCATGTACAGTACAATACAAAATATAAGCCATTTAATGAGTGTGTAGCTGTATTAAATGAAGATGCATACCAACAATGAACAGTGCGAAGAGCAATATATTCCTCAGCCTGTGTGACATGACTGTGTCTGTGCTGAACACACTTTTATGTCAAGATAAATCAGTGAATATGAGAGTTTTGCTTTTGGTATTATAATGCTGATTTAAGGAGGAGCTTGTGGACAGACACACATAAAGCTGCTTTATTGTCAGAGGTCATATTGAGTAGCTCCTGCCCTCTTATGGTTTACTGCAAGCGCTGCACAGCTGAGACAGTGCCATCTCAATAGTTTAATGTAAATAAAGATAATTGATTTCTGAATTACATGATATTCTAATGTGACTGGTGAACTAAAGGATCGTATTGTATGGATTTAATATAATTCATCTTTCATGCCACCACACGAGTTTACACTGTAATTTGCTGTTTGACTCACTTCAGACTTTGTGTTTTAGTGATTGTTTTTTTTTTTTTTTTTTTTTACATAATTTTATACTATCTTCATTTTCATTCTCTCAGTGTTGTTGTGTCTCCTCGGGTTATTGTGCGGTGTTGTCGTGTCTCCTCAGGTTATTGTGCGGTGTTGTTGTGTCTCCTCAGGTTATTGTGCGGTGTTGTTGTGTTTCCTCGGGTTATTGTGCGGTGTTGTCGTGTCTCCTCGGGTTATTGTGCGTGTGTTGTCGTGTCTCCTCGGTTATTGTGCGGTGTTGTGCGGTGTTATTGTCGTGTTGTCGTGTCGTCCTCGGTGTTCCTCGGGTTATTGTGCGGTGTTGTCGTGTCTCCTCGGGTTATTGTGCGGTGTTGTCGTGTCTCCTCGGTTATTGTGCGTTGTCGTGTTCCCGGGTTGTCGTGTTGTCGTGTCGGGTTATTGTGCGGTGTTGTCGTGTCTCCTCTCGCTGTTATTGTGCGCGTGTTGTCGTGTCTCCTCGGGTTATTGTGCGGTGTTGTCGTGTCTCCTCGGTTATTGTGCGGTGTTGTCGTGTTCCTCGGTTATTGTGCGGTGTTGTCGTGTCTCCTCGGGTTATTGTGCGGTGTTGTCGTGTCTCCTCGGGTTATTGTGCGGTGTTGTCGTGTCTCCTCGGGTTATTGTGCGGTGTTGTCGTGTCTCCTCGGGTTATTGTGCGTTGTGTTCTCCTCGGTCGTTGTTGTCGTGTCTCGGGTTATTGTGCGGTGTTGTCGTGTCTCCTCAGGTTATTGTGCGGTGTTGTCGCGGTCTCTCGGGTTATTGTGCGGTGTTGTCGTGTCTCCTCAGGTTATTGTGCGTGTTGTCGTGTCTCTCAGGTTATTGTGCGGTGTTGTCGTGTCTCCTCAGGTTATTGTGCGGTGTTGTCGTGGTCTCCTCAGGTTATTGTGCGGTGTTGTCGTGTCTCCTCAGGTTATTGTACGGTGTTGTCGTCAGGTCTCCTCAGGTTATTGTCAGGTTGTTGTCGTGTTTGTCTCCTCAGGTTATTGTGCGGTGTTGTCGTGTCTCCTCAGGTTATTGTGCGGTGTTGTCGTGTCTCCTCAGGTTATTGTGTGGTGTTGTCGTGTTTCCTCAGGTTATTGTGCGGTGTTGTTGTGTTTCCTCAGGTTATTGTGCGGTGTTGTCGTGTCTCCTCAGGTTATCGTGCGGTGTTGTCGTGTCTCCTCATCGGTTATGTGTGCGGTGTTGTCGTGTCTCCTCAGGTTATTGTGCGGTGTTGTCGTGTCTCCTCGGGTTATTGTGCGGTGTTGTTGTGTCTCCTCAGGTTATTGTGCGGTGTTGTCGTGTCTCCTCGGGTTATTGTGCGGTGTTGTTGTGTCTCCTCGGGTTATTGTGCGGTGTTGTCGTGTCTCCTCGGTTATTGTGCGGTGTTGTCGTGTCTCCTCGGGTTATTCGTGTCTCCTCAGGTTATTGTGCGGTGTTGTCGTGTCTCCTCAGGTTATTGTGCGGTGTTGTCGTGTCTCCTCAGGTTATTGTGCGGTGTTGTCGTGTCTCCTCAGGTTATTGTGCGGTGTTGTCGTGTCTCCTCAGGTTATTGTGCGGTGTTGTCGTGTCTCCTCAGGTTATTGTACAGTGTTGTTGTGTTTCCTGTGACTGTGGGCCTCAGAGCACAGTAATACAGAGCAGAGTCTGATACAGATGCAGAGGAGATCTCCAGATACACACTGCTGGCTTCTTTTCTGTGACTGATGGATATTCCAGAAACTGGAGGATCAGCTGGAGTAACATATCCTGAATATTCCAGTATGAGGAACTGTGGAGGTGATCCTGCATATTGGCGATACCAGTGAAGACTATCAACAGACCCAGAGTAGTTACAAGAGAGAGTCACGCTCTCTGTCTCAGTGGCAAAAGCTGCATCTCTGTATGGAGTGATGACCTCTTTAGCTCTGTTTCCTGCAACACAAACCTATTTCAGCATGTTTAAAATGAGACACTGGGATGTCATGACACATGTAAGATTTTACCTTGAGCTAAAGTCAGCAATATAAGAACACAAGAGAGCATGATGGTAGTTGTGCTTGCCTGAGTGATACGGTTCATCTGCAGGAAAAAGCTTTACTGAAGCAAAGATTCATTCATCTTCTAGCAGAGCATCTCCAGCTGGCACCTCCTCTTAAAGCTACAGTCTTCATATTAAAATAATCTGCTGTAAGAGTGATTGATATATTTGTGTATTTAAGTTTATCACCTTCTTTAAACAACACCTTTGTTTGGACTGTTGAGAAGATTACATTTGTAAAATAAATTGCTTATTTGACTCACTCTGACTGGTAAAGTCAGCCAAATAAAGGAGCAGTTTATCATTTATGAATCACCTGCAAGAACTCTAAGTAACAATCATTTATAGCACTAATTACCCAACAAAACCATTACACCATTATATCATTCACTCGTTCAGTTAAATCATTCAGTTAAATGTTAACAGGTGTTATCATATGTCATTCACAGAGCCTTTGTGGCTCGCATAAAGAACAGCTGTGGTTTGATTTGTAGTTGATTAACCCTCAGAACCCTGAGCTGTTTTCTGGGCCCTGGAGGTGTTTTGACACGCCCTGACATTTGAGCTTATTTCTGTTACTTGTAACATTTTCATGGCTAAAGACTGATTTCTCTGTATTCAGCACAAACTCTGCTACAATCATTTGAGCAGCATGTGTGTAAAAGTTTGTAGTTTTGAGTAAATTACGTTTAAGCGTGGTTTGTGGAAAAAATTAAAATAAAATTTTAAGTCACTGAAATAAGGCCATAAAACCCATCCTGAATATTTGTTCACAAGACTTTTGATAGCTGGAACACGTAGGCTAGAATTGTTTTCAAGATGATATATGGCCACTCATTCACATAAAACAATATACTGATTTAAAATGTGTTTTGTGTCAGGAAGGCTTATGCGGGGAGGGCGTGAATCATCATGAATACTGATGTGTTTCACACCTGGAAACACAAAGACACTCCCCTAATCCTGATGGCCCTATATCAGCTGAATGACCGTGAGGGAACTAGAA
Organism: Paracanthobrama guichenoti; assembly: GCA_018749465.1. Lineage (NCBI taxonomy): Eukaryota > Metazoa > Chordata > Actinopteri > Cypriniformes > Gobionidae > Paracanthobrama > Paracanthobrama guichenoti. Next base: position 20,388,680 of record CM031944.1, on the reverse strand, counting down.
CAAAGAATGTGAAGAGAATGGCTTTTGATTTGTTTGCATTTATTTACAACACAACATAATCCAAACATACACAACAAAGGACAGAAAGTGGGACAAAAATAAGGGATAATCGTGGTTCTTTATAAGGGACACTCAAAATGCTGTAGCTACCACACAGTGTATGTCATTTCAGTGTCTGCGGTTAAGTGTGTGTGTGTGTAAATGCTCTCAGATATAAACACATTTGATTTACTTAACCTATTAATGCACAATTTAATCCTAAAAAGAAATCCTAGAAATGAATGTCAGTTGTTGCACACAAACCATCTTTTGTAGCATTAAACGCTAAAGTTCAAAAGTTTGGGGCAGTAAGAATTTGTTTTAAATTTATATTTTTATTAATAATAATTTTAAAGACAAAAAAAGTTTTGTTCAGCAAGAATGCATTAAACATGTCAAGAGAGATAGTAAAGACATTTTAATGTTACAAAAGCTTTCTGTTTCTGCTTCAAATGAATGCTGTTTTTTTACTTTCTATTCATCAAAGAATCCTGAACTGTTTTCAACATGGATCTCCCATTACAGCATCACAGCTGAATATCATGACTTGTTTGCAGTATAATCTACAAATGCATACACAAACAGATGTTCCTGCCACGTTTAGTGAAGTTTATGCATCAATAACGCTAATATAAGTAAGAAGTGTTTTACCTTAAAAACTGATACCTTAAACCTTACCTTACCTTAAACTCACAGCCTCTCTTCTGAACTCGCTGATAAGCAGAAGAATGATGAAGCTGATGTTTTGAGTGATGGGGGCGTATACAGGTGTGCGTTCCTTCACGTGGACGATTTACATGTGAATCTCTTTGCACTCGCGTGGGTGTGGTCACATTAAAGATAATGAAGCTTCACTTGACAAACTGGACCTCTCGCTGTTTTCATACGGATTAAATAAACAGAGAATATTTGTTTCTATTTATTAGAATATAGTTTTCTCTGAGTTACAGCTCATTTTCTGACGCATTTCAGAATGGACTTCACAGGGAGACAGACGGGCGAACGCGCATCCTGTTTGTTTCCTTTATTTAACAAAAAGCACAACATTTAGTTTTTATTTTGAGTGTACATAAATAAAAGTAGACACTTTAAGCTTTGTAAAGATATATCGTTCATGTCTGTGAGGCCAAAAATGACGGAGTATTGAGGAGACATGAGGAAAAATCCAGCAAAACGCGCCGACGCGTTCTTCAGGTTAAATCCTGTTCAACTTCAAAAGCATTATTCTGTGTAATTTCATGAGAGTTTTTGTAAAGCCTCTCAGGCTCTTTGTATTAATGGGGCACTACATGAAATGTGCAGTAATAAATAATAATGTTATGTTAAGTCACATTTCTCAAGCTAATTGTGATACGAGAATACTGTAATTCATGATGGCTCTACATATCTATTAGATTAGAATATGTATCTTTTATTTTGATCTCTTTCATTTGTCTCTAATTTCCCTTCATAACTTGAACTACATTTGATTCTGTAACCACACACAGGTGTTTCCACAAGTGTAATTATGTGAATTATAGATTGTGGGTTTGATGTGGCTTGAGTTCAAAGTGAAACATGAATGTGAGTTTTTGTAAAGCGTCTCAGGCACTTTGTGTCACTGGACTCCAACATCTCTCAGAGCACAATAATAGAGAGCTGAATCTGACAGAGTTACACTGTTAATAATGAGTTCAGTGGAGGTTCGAGATGTAGTCGACTGAAACCGACGGTCTGGTATATCCTCAGCACTGCTCTCTGATCGAGCACCTTTCCACAGTAAATACTGCGGTTCTGTGTTTGGATACTGTCTGTACCAGTAAAGCCAAACATTATTGCTGTTAGTTTCATATGAGCGGCTCAGGGTCACAGACTCTCCTTCTCTCCTGATTATATCCTTGTCTTTTGGTTCAATGCTGTCAGCAAATACACCTGCAAGAGAATCAGTTATATTTCATAAAAGCTTAACTAAACCCGTCCTTTCTGTTGTTACAGTAACAGTGCTATGAATGAACAACATTAGCATTAACAGTAATATCAGCATTATCTATTAAATAATGTGCATTAACACTTTGAATCCTCAACATATTTTAGTGCTGATATATGAAGTGCACTTTACCTGGTGCTGTTATAAGAATCAGTAGAATACATCTCTCCATGGTGGGACATTTACTGAATAGTCCTATCAGTATATGCTTTATGATTTTAAACGCATGAATGTAATGAGAGTCATTTGTGCAGATATATTGTCTGTAAATGTGGGTGTGGTTTGGGTTTCTGATATGTAAACCCCCTTCTGTCTTGCCACATTAAAACTGATCATATCGCGATGCTTTGCAAACTCTGCTGTGTGTTAATGAGTTTTGGAGGAGGCGTGGCTTTAGAGACGCTATAAGGGAGGCTGGGATCTCATGCTTTCAAAGCTAACTTGCTATTGCTAGCCGCTCTGAAAATTGCCTGCCCTACCTTTAACCTTTGTTCTTGACTTAAATAAAATGTGAAATAAAATCTTTAATCTAGAACTATGCAATTAAAACCTTAACCATCATTTAAGAACAACAAGAACCAGTAAGTGGATAACATAAAGTGTCTACAAACATTACAACCGTCACATTTGATGTTTTATGTCTATGTTTCAGTTTAAATAGCCTTTGTTGAAGACTTTACAGAGCTGTTATTGTTGTGGAAAATTCTAAGTCTCAATAGTCTTCAGTTCTTTAAAGAAAAATTGTCTGAGTCGAAGTTCCAGGTCTTCAGGAAAACTAACTTTATTGTAAGTACAACAAAGTGAGATGCCAGCTGAACATCTGACTCTTTCAGGATAAAACTTCATGTCTTATACATTTTCTTATCGTCTTTCATCCAATTGACACTCTTCCACGTACCTTTTCCTTTTTAACTCCACCCCACAGTTTCGCCACAATTAGACGCACACTTTATCATGTTCCATACATATTGGTGGAAAATCCCCAGCTTTCTAACTTTCTTAAAAACACTCATATAACCTTCATAGGACAGTCTCCCAGCGCTTCACACCTAATTTATGACTGGTTCCCGTCACCCCTCACCAGTTTCCCACACAATAAATATAGTCTTCCCTTGTTTTTCATATTTCGATGGACGACAGACCCTGGTCTTTAATATACGGCCAAAGCCTCCCTACAACACAGATGAGGCCCACTGAGGCCTACTAGAAAATTAATTTCCTCCACATTATCAGCAGTCTCGTCTGAGTTTGACTGTTTTGCTATTGCTGGGGATTTTAACATTCACAATGCTAATACTGAATCCAGCAAAAGATCTCATGACTGTTCTAAACACTTTTGATCTGACTCCGCATGCACACGGACCACACAATCATGGACACACTTTATCCTCGTGCTGAGGTCAGTCAGACTCGTCCACTATTTCAGAAATTAATCACTATGTCTGATTTCGAGGCAAGTGATGGTAAAATTTTGGGTTTGGTAAAAGGTTGTGATTTGCAGTAAATCTCTCCTCAAAGTCTTTGTCATTCAGTACATCTGTACCAACTATCGTCATCATGTATTTGGGGATCCCATTCCTCTGTTGCTGGTACCAGAAGAGAGACGGGGCTGGATCACTGGTTTCATATGTGCAGTTAATCGTTACTGATCTGCCTTCAAAAGCAGTTTGAGCTCTTGTGTTCTGCTCAACACTCTCCAGAGATTCACACACTGGAACAGAAGTTAAAGCATTATCAATTCATATTCTGCATGTTTTAATATATCTATGGCACATTTAGAGACTCAAAAGGATCCTACTCACCCCAGAAATACATTATACAGAAGATCAGATGTGTTTCCCAGTGAGCCATTATAATAACTGTTGTGTGTGACTGAAATATGTAAATCCACTGGAGAGTGTGCAGTTGTTTCAGCTCGTCTTTGATAAGCCTGTTTTACTGTCACACATTTATCAGCTGGGAGGAGCTTGATCTGATGAATGCACACATGCTGGTCTCTTTCCGTATAATTATTTGTTTTATTTATTTTTATTCATTTAGTCTGTTGTTTATAAAGTATATTTTATCTTCTGTTCATTTCTCTGTTACGTAACTTTATGTTCTGTTGAGTTGCTGTTTTTGTAAATGAATATCTCTGTGATGGATCTCACTCTCTCTTCATCTTTGGCCATTATTTTCTTTATATTTTAGTAATCTGTGTCTTTAATAGCAAGGTAGGAGATCATTTAAATACAAAGTTTATATTTCCCCTGGTTGAGAATATATGAGAGATCAAGTATTTATGAAAGCAACCCTTGTCATCACCTTATGAAAAATCTAGATATAAATGTATATGTGTTAAAGTTTGCACTGCATACCATATCAACAGGATAACTTTGACTTCAGGCCCGTTTCTTCAGCAGGTGTCGCCACATTTACTGTCTCTGTGGTTCCCTTCGAGGAACTTCGCACTGCGTCGGGACGACACTTTGGGCCACATTGATTTCTATATGGAGGAATAGTTCACCCAAAAATTAAAATGACATCATCATTTACTCACCCTCAAGAATTTCTTTCTTCTGCTGAACACAAAAGAGGATGTTTATTTTTGAAGAATATGGGTACCCAATCAGCTGATGGTCCCCATAATGAGAAGCGGGAACACTGAACACAGGAACACATGATAAGGAGGAAAACAAACTAAATGTCCATGAAAACTAAGATGAACTGAACATAACTGGGGCAACTATCCCTTTAAGGACAACATTTAATTTAGCAGACTTGAAGAATATCACTTTAGTATCCCAAAAGTACAATTGTAGGGTATTAATATGAAGAACGGTACATAAATATGTAAATGTATTTGTAGTGTACTTAACATAAAATAAATGTACTCAAACGTACATACTCATTAGATTGCTGTTGTTCAAAGCAATAATGGTGTGTGTGAGTTTTTGTAAAGCGTCTCAGGCACTTTGTGTCACTGGGCTCCAACTCTCAGAGCACAATAATAGAGAGCTGAATCTGACAGAGTTACACTGTTAATAATGAGTTCAGTGGAGGTGTGGGATGTAGTCGACTGAAACCGACGGTCTGGTATATCCTCACTGCTCTCTGTTCGAGCACCTTTATACAGTAAATACTGCGGTTCTGTGTTTGGATACTGTCTGTACCAGTAGAGATAGATGTCATTGCTGTTAGCTTCATATGAGCAGCTCAGCGTCACAGACTCTCCTTCGCTCCTGATTATATCCGTATCTTTGTCTTTTGGTCCAATGCTGTCAGCAAACACACCTGGAATAATATAAGACACTTCACAAATCAAATCCTTTCAATGAAACTAAAAAGGAGACATAAAACCACACATGCATGTCAAATTGATGTCAAATTTACTCTGTACTCATTGATACGATGCACTGCTTAACATGCATTTAATAATTGTTATTGATTTACCTGATATAATTATGAGGATCAATAAATACCTCTCCACGTTGATATTTCAGATCTGAATATTTTTCTCTAATATTTTTTAAAAATATGGACAATTGTACTGTGTTGTTTTGAATTATAAATTATACCATAGTTAATAGTGTACATAAATCATAAATGAATGCCCTAGAGAACTGATATGCTTTATAGTAATAATGTGCGTGTGGTTTGTGATAAGACCTCGCCCCTTTTCTGCCAATACACATCAAGCATCACTTTTGATCTGTTGACTGTCAGAACTATTATTATAATTTAACATTATTTATATTTGTGAGCTGAAATGATCAATACAATGATAATAAATTAAGCTTTTGTAAATATACATGTTTGACAATGAATGAAAAATTGAAAAAGATAAACCGTATCCTCTGGTCTGCATTCTGCTAATATATGATAATACTGTTACAAATGGCATTATTCAATAAAAAATAAGTTTCATAGCAAGAATAAGTGATGCCGCTATTACGCTTCCAGCCATAGCTGCATTGTTTGATAGTGGTGTCAGCTGATTCAGTGTCGTCTGAGAGAGAAGTCTGATGTTCAGAGCTCTGGTTTTGTTGCTGATAGCGAGGAGGATCTCAGTGCACTGTCAGACGCACATGCTTAACAATAGAAAGATACAGTAGCATCCTCTCATGGTTTCTTTCAGCTATTGCAAAAAGGTTGAAATGCCATTTTCTCACTTTAAACATGTCCCTACTGTGACATAGTTTTAAATGCATTATTTGGTAACACAAAGCGTATCGATGCGTGCATGAGTGTAAAATGATGAATTTCAAGGGAAGATCAGCATAATAAAGTCAGATACTAAAACATGAACATTATACTTTCCTGTTGATTGATGTAAATCAGTAAAACTTGTAAATGGATTGGAGTGTAATGACAGGCCTTTATAGCTAAACCAGGAGTTATCCCAGAATCTTATGAATCATAATTCAACACTCTTTCATTGTTTTTTGTGATATTGGTTCTCGATTTGTTTCATGATCAGTTATTTAGTCTTCTTTAATTTACAATTAAAATATGTTATAATTAATACAGCATAAAACTAGGTATCAGTTACTGATGAACCCATTTTTGATGTTCATCGGTGTTACCATATCCTCTCATTTATAGTCTCTGTGGTTTACAGAAGATATGTTTGTGGTTTAATACTCATTAGATTGCTGTTGTTCAAAGCAATAATGGTGTGTGTGAGTTTTTGTAAAGTGTCTCAGGCACTTTGTGTCACTGGCCTCCAACTCTCAGAGCACAATAATAGAGAGCTGAATCTGACAGAGTTACACTGTTAATAATGAGTTCAGTGGAGGTGTGGGATGTAGTCGACTGAAACCGACGGTCTGGTATATCCTCCTCACTGCTGTATGTTCGAGCACCTTTATACAGTAAATACTGCGGTTCTGTGTTTGGATACTGTCTGTACCAGTAGAGATAAACATAACTGCTGTTAGTTTCATATGAGCAGCTCAGCGTCACAGACTCTCCTTCTCTCCTGATTATATTAGTATTTCCTCCTATTGGTCCAATTCTATCAGCAAATCCACCTGAAATACAGTCAATCATATACTGCAATATATCATGATCTAATAAGGTTATTTGTTGTTTTACTATAGATTTACTTTACCTGAAACTGTGATGAGCATCATGAGTAGCATTTGCCTTTCCTCCATCTTAACTGAAGTCCACTTTAAAGATCAGAGTGTTTGTTTATTAAATCGATTTGTCAGATTTGCGTCCCTGATTTATTGATTGTTGATTTATAAGTTAAGAAGTATGCTGAAGAGTCAGTGATGGATGAATGAATGCACTGGGACGGACTGAAGTTCTGTTGTACTAATGTAGGTGTGGTTAGTGAAACATGGTCACGCTCTGAGCTTTAGAAGGAAATGTTGAGCAGAGTTTTATTCAGACAGCAGGTGCTTGTCTAATGTGAATAAAACAGCCCGTGAGGTTATGTTGCCCCTATTGTTGGAGCTCAGAACAGCATGTTTTGTCCATTTGCTTTAAAGTGCTTTAAAATGTGCTGTTCGAGTCACTTTCATTGACATTCATTTTTATATACAAACACTTGAGTGTTGTGCTCTCACACATGCACAAAACACTTATAAAACTGATATGTACAATCTTACAGGATCTACTAATATAAGAACGTTATAATAACATTAAGTATCTGTGTGATAGACAGAAATAAGGATTCTATAACAATAATTATCCAAATTTGCATAAAGTGTATTTTTGTTGCTTACAGTTAAGTTTGAAATGAAATGGAAATATGAAGCAGATAAGATTTTATTTGTTTTGTTTTCTGGATGTTCATGATGATAATTTACCCTCTATTTATTTATTAATGTTAAATTGTTAATAAAGGCCTTTCCATGGGTTTGTGTAAGAAAAACATATCTATCTTCCGCCAGACTGCCTTCTGTATTTAACTTACGGAAGAAGCGGAACTGGCACGCGATGAGGTCGGACGTAGAGAAGCATTTTGAACTGTGAGAGGCGTTACACTTTCTTCAATTTCATGGCTTCGCTTCAGAAGACCTTTATTAACCCCTGGAGCCGTGTGGAGCGCTTTTATGATGGATGGATGCACTTTTATAATGGATGGATGCACTTTTATGATGGATAGATGCACTTTTATGATGGATGGATGCACTTTTATAATGGATGGATGCACTTTTATGATGGATGGATGCACTTTTATGATGGATGGATGCACTTTTATGATGCATGGATGGATGCACTTTATGATGATAGATGCACTTTTATAATGATGGATGCACTTTTATAATGGATGGATGCACTTTTATGATGGATAGATGCACTTTTATGATGGATGGATGCACTTTTATGATGATAGATGCACTTTTATAATGATGGATGCACTTTTATAATGGATGGATGCACTTTTATGATGGATAGATGCACATTTATGAGCTTCACATTTTGGGCTGCCATAGAAGAATGGTCAAAAATTCCCATAAACACACTCCTAAACCTTGTGGAAAGCCTTCCCAGAAGAGTTGAAGCTGTTAGAGCTGCAAAGGGTGGGCTGACTCCATATTAAACCCTACGGATTAGGAATGGGATGGCATTGAAGATCATGTGCATGTAAAGGCAGGCTTCACAAAACATTTGGCAATGTAGTGTATGTCTTCTTCAACAACTCAATCCTGGAAAGACCCATGTGCTTTTGTCAAAACTGAACTGGACATGTAATTTTATCCCAAGCTTTATTTCAAGGAACAGAATATATTCCTGTCTGCTGGATGGTGAGTGATTGTCTTGGTATTTTGCAGTCCATTTTTGTATGGATTATAACTACATTCTTAGCCAGCTCTAAATGACTTTTCTCTTCGAGGGATGCCATATTTGCAGCATAATTTAATATCAGAGAGACGAGAGAGAGAGAAAATAACTCTTAGAAATATGACTGCAATAGAAAAATGATGAGAAGGTTTTTGTAGGGTGCAGTTGTGTTTCCTGTGACTGTGGGCCTCAGAGCACAGTAATACAGAGCAGAGTCTGATACAGATGCAGAGGAGATCTCCAGATACACACGGCTTTCCTTCTTTTCAACTTTAACACTGAATCGTGGATCTACATCAGACACCCGAGCTTCTTTTTCATTACTGTAGGTGAGTACCAGAAATTCAGGTTTTGATCTTCCATGCTGACGGTACCAGTGGAGATAATCTTGACCTCCAGAGGCAGAAAAACTACAGGATAATGAAACACGTGAGCCTTCCTCAGCAAAAACATCCGTTTGGTTCGGTTTGATGACATTTCCAAATACAGCAGCTGAAACAGAAAAGATACATTTGTGAGTTTTAGTGAGATGTTTTTAATAAAAGCTTATTTTCTTTCTTTTTGTTCTACAAACAAACTATAATAATTAACCCAGTAACACACCAGCTGAAGCCCAGAGCAGAATAACTGAATGCAGATCCATTGCACAAGTGTCCTCTCAGAGAAGAGTCAGACTGAAGCGTCTCTGTCACACACGATGAGATCCTGTGAGATCTGTGAACACTGAGTCCCTCCTCTCTGAGACTCATCATGTCTATATTTCACACTTGGGGAACAGAAGAAAGAGCCAATCACACTCATCAATGTTTTCTCTGTGCTATTCATGTGTTTATGTGTGACTTTGAAATATGTTTTATATAGGAAATGTATTTATGTCCTGAAAATTAAAATTAAATTCTTCTGCATTTACAAAGAAGGCTATGTTTGAAAAGTTTAAGAATTTGAACTGAATTGTTCAATCCCACTGGAAGCTGAGCTGAATCTTTTCTGTTTCTGCATTCAGCCTATGGGGACTTGACCGAACGACTCAAACCTGAAGACTCGAGAGGTGAACTAATCTTTTCTGTTTCCGGACTGCATGCATTGCATATGTGGCTCAAACCCCAGGACACAAGACGTGAAATAATCTTTTCAGGGAACAGACGTGATAAAATGTGAAGTGACAAAAGAAAGAACGATTTGGATCGGCAGGTGAGGTGAACTAACAGACTGCATACATAGCCTGAAGCAAGCTAAACAATTAATTAATCATTTCTTTCTCAAAGTTTGGCAATGGCTGCATTAACTTATAGTTTATTTTTATTCCAAAAGTACTACATTTAACATGTAACATTTTAATTAGATTCTGTTGAAATGAACAAAATGACTTGAAAAAAGATTCATTCATTTTGCTGAACGAGATTCAAAGATCCGAGTCAGTAAAATGATCCGAACTTCCCACTGCTACACAAGGAGCAGAGGATGCGGTTAAACATGAAAATGCCAGTGCCAGCTGGTATAAGTGAGGATACTGATGCTTCTGTTGAGCCCAATGTACTAGTGGATCCTCAGATCTTGTGAGATTTACTTCCGATCAATACCGGTCCACTTCAGCACAAGCATCTGTTGCACTTGAGCTCCTTCTACTGTGATCAACCGTGCCATCCAGCAGATGCCAAAGGACACCTAATTTTGGGCTTGATCGACACTGGGTCGATGGTGTCAACGATCGCAGAGAGTAGCTTCCGCAAGAATTTTGAACAAGGGGTCAAAACATGTCAGTGGTTACAGCTTCGGACTGCTAATGGGCTTGAGATACCATACATTGGTTACGTAGAGTTGGATGTGGAGCTTTGTGGTAAGGTAATGTCAAAGTGTGGCGTGCTAGTAGTGAGGGACCCTCCAGGTGGTCTTAGTACCCAAGTTCCAGGTGTTTTGGGGATGAACGTGCTTCAGCGCTGCTACCAGGAGCTTTTTGGCCAGCATGGCTCGGCATTATTTAGCTTACCATCTCTGTTAGAAGCTCCGAGTATTATGGTTCAGGCTCTTCAGCACTGTTGTCAGGTTAGTACCCAGCCTTTAAAGGACCGTGCAGGCAATGTTCGAGTACGTGGTCGCTGGGCGTGTTGTATTCCTGGTGGCACAGTGAAGTTGGTAGCCGCAACCTGTTCAAGGCAATTTGCGAACACTACTGTCCTCTTTGAACCCTTTGAGAGTGGGTTGCCTGCCGGTTTGTTTGCAGCTCCCGCGTTGATCTGTGTGAGCAGTGGTACTGCTTATGTACCAGTAGTGAATGTAGGCACCTTAGATGCTAACTAAGATGGCGCCGCGGATGGCTGCTTCGGTGTTGAGCTCTTCAGTTATTGTTTTGTTTTTGTTTGTTTGTTCTGCTTTTAGTCATTCTTTTCCGATCACTTTCACCAAAGACGAACTACTGGACATTAGGAAACACACACCAGACAATATGTCTGCAGTTTTTGATTATTCAGACGTTTTGTTTGATATCCTCGTTGGAGTCGCGACTGTTTCTTTAAATCGCGTGGCCAGACGCAAGCGGGGGAAGCGAGCTGGTGCGCTGGTTAAACTCCGCGCGCGTGGCCTCCGCACTCCTCTTCCCAGTATTCATCTTGGTAATCGCCGCTCTCTTCCTAATAAAACAGACAAACTGCTTCTCCTCACCCGGATTAACAAGGATTTTTCCAACTCTGCTGCACTGTGCTTCACTGAAACCTGGCTGAGTGAAGCCATACCGGACAACGCACTACATCTGCCGGGCTTCCAGCTATTCCGAGCAGATCGCATCACGGAACTAACCGGGAAAACGAGAGGTGGAGGTTTGTGTTTCTACATCAACGAAAGTTGGTGTTCAGATGTAACAATGCTGAAGAAGATGTGCTCTCCTAACCTAGAGGCCCACTTCATAAACTGTAAACCTTTCTATTCACCGCGGGAGTTTTCCTCGTTTATTCTCGTGAATGTTTACATTCCTCCAGACGTGTGTGTCAGTGCGGCAGTACAACAGCTGGCTGAACAAATAGCTGAGACTGAACAAAAGTATCCAGACTCTCTTTTAATCATTCTTGGGGATTTTAACAAAGCAAATCTCTCCCGTGAACTGCCAAAATACAGACAGCACATTACATGTCCCACCAGAGGCAGTAATATTCTTGACCACTGCTGCACCACAATAAAGAATGCATACCACTCCATCCCATGGGCAGCTTTGGGGCTTTCTGATCACTGTGTGGTTCATCTTATACCGTCCTACAGGCAGAAACTGAAATCAGCTAAACCTGTAATAAAGACTGTAAAAAGATGGACTATTGAAGCAGAGCGGGACCTACAAGCTTCGATTGCACTGATTGGAATGTCTTTGAAGCTGCTACCACTGATCTGGATGAGCTCACAGATACTGTAACATCATACATCAGTTTCTGTGAGGATACATGCATTCCTACCAAGACATTCTTATCATTCACTAATGATAAACCATGGTTTACTGGGAAACTCAAACAGCTTCATTCATGCCAAAGAGGATGCTTACAGAAGTGGGGATAGGGTCTTGTATAACCAGGCCAGGAACAGACTGACAAAGGAGATCAGAGCTGCTAAAAGAAGCTACTCTGAAAAGCTGAGAAACCAGTTTTCTTCTAACAACCCTGCTGCTGTCTGGTCAGGCCTGAAGAATATCACCAATTACAAGCCACCATCCCCCCGACCTGCTGAGAATCAACATCTGGCTGATGAGCTGAATGCATTTTACTGCAGGTTTGAGAAACCCAATCTCACACCTCACACTCGCTCTGATCTGCACTTCACACGTCCCCCAACATCTCCTGCACCCCCTCTCCTCCCCCCCGCCATCCAACCTGAGCTTAAGGTCTGTGTGGAGCAGGTAACCAAAATCTTCAAAAGACAGAAGATAAGGAAAGCTTCAGGCCCAGATGGCATCTCATCTGCTTGTTTGAAAGCCTGCGCTGACCAACTGGCCCCAGTCTTCACGCAGATCTTCAATAGATCATTGGAGCAGTGTGAAGTTCCCCGTTGCTTCAAACGCTCCACCATCATTCCTGTCCCCAAAAAACCCCAAATCACTGGACTTAATGACTACAGACCTGTCGCTCTCACATCTGTGGTCATGAAGTCATTTGAAAGACTGGTTCTGGCCCACCTGAAGGACGTCACTGGACCCTTGCTGGATCCTCTTCAATTTGCCTACAGAGCAAACAGGTCTGTGGATGATGCGGTCAACATGGGACTGCATTATATCCTGCAACATCTTGACAGACCTGGGACTTATGCAAGGATCTTATTTGTGGACTTCAGTTCAGCCTTCAATACCATCATGCCTGATCTTCTTACAGCTAAACTGACCCAGCTCTCCATGCCATCCTCAATCTGTCAGTGGATCACCAGCTTCCTGACAGACCGGCAGCAGCGAGTGAGACTGGGGAAACTCACATCCAAGACTCTTACTACCAGCACTGGCGCCCCCCAGGGGTGTGTTCTCTCCCCACTGCTCTTCTCCCTGTACACCAATGACTGCACTTCTAAAGACCCTTCTGTGAAGCTCCTGAAATTTGCAGACAACACCACCGTCCATCGGCCTCATCCAAAATGGTGATGAGTCTGCTTACAGACTGGAGGTTGAACGGCTGGCTGTCTGGTGCAGTTATAACAACCTTGAGCTCAACACGCTCAAAACGGTGGAGATGATAGTGGACTTCAGGAGGAACAGCCCTGCTCTGCCCCCACTCACCATCATGAACAGCACAGTGGCAGCAGTGGAGTCATTCAGGTTCCTGGGCACCACCATCTCTCAGGACCTGAAGTGGGACAATCACATTGACTCCATTGTAAAAAAGGCCCAGCAGAGACTGTACTTCCTTCGTCAGCTGAGGAAGTTCAACCTCCCACAGGAGCTGCTGATCCAGTTCTACTCGGCTGTCATTGAGTCTGTTTTGTGCACATCCATCACTGTCTGGTTTGGTTCAGCTACCAAATCTGACATCAGGAGACTACATCGTACAATCCGGACTGCAGAGAGGATCATTGGTGCCCCCCTGCCAGCCCTCCAGGACCTGTACTCTTTCAGAGTGAGGAAGAGTGCAGGTAAAATCATCACAGACTCCGCTCACCCTGGACACTTCCTGTTTGAACTGTTACCGTCAGGACGGCGACTCCGATCACTGGCCACTAGAACATCTAGGCACAGGAACAGTTTCTTCCCACAGGCCATTTCCCTCTTGAACAGTATACTTGAAAAGTATATATATATACTTTTATTTTATACTATTTTTCATATTTGTATATTTGTGTTCATGTTGTGTTGTATTGTATATGTGCACTGGAAGCTTCAGCACCAAGACAAATTCCTTGTGTGTGCAAGCACACTTGGCAATAAAGCTCTTTCTGATTCTGATTCTGAGATGTTATGTTGTATCCACATAGCACTTTGGGCATATTGAACACTGTTTTGGTTGTCAGTTTGCCCACTAATGTCGTTGAGGTTAAGTCAGCTACAGTTACGGTTACTTCTCATCCCCCTCCAGTAAGTTCTGTGCTCAGTCAGATTGATGCCATGGACTTGTCCATGTCCTTGTCCATGCACGACTCTGCGAGCTGAACCACAGAAGCTGAACCACAGAAGTTTGGGTATTAATGTACCACTGGGGGTACAATGGGTCCTGGAGGATGAGCGAGTAGGTTCCTTGGATCCCCAAGTTGTCACTCAAGCAGCTGTTAGGTGTTTTCCGAGTTATTCGGCTGATGATATAAGGTCTTTACAAAGAACTGACCTGGTCCTAGGTGAGGTCCTGCGATTTTGGGAGAGAAGGATGTTTCCCAGTCGAGATGAGCGTCGTCTGCTTTCTAAGCCAGCTTTAGCCCTGCTCCGTCCAGTGGGAGAGGTTGATAGAGCAGGATGGGGGTGGTTTACCGCCATGTCCTCCGCTCTGACGGGGGGGAAGAATTTTTACAGGTCTTACTTCCAGTCTCAGGTGTTGACATCATTGCATCAGGAGCATGGCCATCAAGGAATTGAGCATACTACTGAGTTGCTAAGGCAGTGTTGTTATTGGCCCGGAATGGTGCTGGAGATAGCCCAGTGGTGTCGGGACTGTGAGCGATGCCAAGTGGCTAAGGATACACAACCTCTTGCTCAAAGCTTCATGAGCCATTTGGTTGCCTCTCGCCCCAATGAAGTCCTGGCAATAGATTTTACCATCTTAGAGCCATCACGGACAGGTATAGAGAATGTATTAGTGATGACGGATGTCTTTACTAAATACACTATGGCTGTCCCAACTCGGGACCAGAGAGCAGAGACTGTAGTTAGGGTATTGGTGATGGAGTGGTTTTATAAGCTGGGTGTGCCTGTGCGAATTCACTCAGACCAAGGTCGCAATTTTGAATCTCAGTTGATGCAACAGTTGTGTAAGTTGTACAAGGTTGAGAAGTCTCGCACTACTCCTTACCATCCGGCCGGCAATGGCCAGTGCGAGCGGTTCAAACGTATGCTGCACAATTTGTTGCGTACCCTTCCAGTCTCAAGAAAAAGGGATTGGGTGTCTTGTCTCCCACAAGTATTGTTTTGTTACAATACCACCCCCCACCAAACCACTGGCGAGTCACCGTATTTCTTGATGTTTGGGCAGGAACCCAGACTACCAGTGGATTTCTTGTTGGGTAGAGTTCAGGATGTGGTACCTGGTACGGTACATGATTGGGTGGTAGAACATCAAGCCAGGCTCCAGGTCGCCTTTGAAGGGGCCCATGAACGGATGCAGGCAGCTTCAGATCGTTGAAAAACTAA
Source organism: Paracanthobrama guichenoti (assembly GCA_018749465.1). Taxonomy (NCBI): domain Eukaryota; kingdom Metazoa; phylum Chordata; class Actinopteri; order Cypriniformes; family Gobionidae; genus Paracanthobrama; species Paracanthobrama guichenoti. The sequence continues at coordinate 20,373,105 of CM031944.1, read as the reverse complement.
CCACGATCAGCGTGTTCGGGATGTTCCTTTGGCCGAAGGTCAATTGGTCTATCTCCGGGACTAGTCTAGGTCGTAACAAAATTCAAGATTTGTGGAGTTCTGTGGTGCACCGGGTTGTGAGGGCACCGAAAGAGGGTGGTGCAGTTTACTCTGTTGTACCAGTGCACGACCCTGACAGGGTAAAGCATCTTCATCGTTCCTTATTGGAGGCCCGAAATCAGGGAGAACAGTCTATGCAGTTGCAGGACAATAGTTTTCCAGTTCAATGTGAGGTTGGACAGGAGGAAGAATTGGATGAGGCAGACTGGTTACTGGTGGGCTCTAGAGAAGATCAAGTCCCTGTGGTTCCCGGTCCTGCAGAATTGGGTGGTGAAAAATCACCATCTGCTGGGTCAGGAGTGTGGACGGAAGGAGTGCCTTCAGAACCGGTAGGACATGGCTCAGGAGCAGGACAGGTTAGTGAGGTGCCTGTAGGCTCAGAGGGTCTTGACCGTTCCATCTCAGGGGAACCTGGTGTTCGTCGGTTGGGACGATCAATGGCCGGCCATCATTCTAATGTTCACCGAATAGTGCCTAATACTCTTGCTGGCTTTAGCACTGTTTCTGCACTCTTTAGGCCATGGAATTGAAGTTATCGTCGGGCGATGGCGACGCAAGATTTTGGAGGAGATTGTAGCAGATTAGCTAATATGGGCGGGTCGTTTGCGTGGTACCATCTATAAAAGGCATGGCTGTAGGCATGGCTGTATGCATCTAGGCAGGCGTCACTTCCTGCATGTTCTTGTCTCCATTGGCACAGTTTAACGTGCACGCTGGATTTGGTCAGGTGAGGCAATGCGGGATTTGGCATCACTGTTTGATCTGTGTTTTTGAGCGTACCACTGTTAATCTGCATTTCGCGATCGTTTGTGCAATCTTAGTGTTCAAGAGAGTGTGGAATCCTGCTGTCTTGTGCGCACAGTTGCATCCATCTGCCTTTGCAGTATTTTGAGCGGTAGATGAGCGAACAGTACGTTTGTTCTCCCCCAGATATGTAGTGAGTTTTATGTAATTTATTTCTCAGCCGTGGAAGCACTGCGAGCCAAAATGTATGTATTTTAGTGTGTGGTATACTGGCGGCGGCTTGTTCAGTTCATTCAGGTTTCCAGTTCCCGTGGCCATTTGGTGAGTAGACGATCCGTTATTGTCTTCACGGATGATCATAAACTAATTCCATGTCTCTTGCATAGGACTGGAGGGTGAATAACATCGGTGCAGTGGCAACACTGCTGTTTTGCTCCTGTATAATTGTCACTGGATTCAAACAGCTCCGGTTACGGTCGTCCTGGACCTGTGCTTAAGGGGCTGCGTTCTTTATTTTGATTTATGTGTTTTATTATTTTGTGTTAAAACATTATTTTGGAAGTGTTGTGTTAATGTTTTTTTTGAGTCTTTGTTTGTTTGAAGTATCTTTTGGATGTTTTGTTTGTGTTATGTTGCAATTGTTTTTGGTCTATTTCCTGTGACGTTTCACTTTGTTCTAATTGTCTGAGGTTGTTATAATTTGTGGATATTGTCTAATTGAATTATGTGATCTTGTGTAGGATTACTGTATTCGTGTGTGTGCTTGTGTGTATGTGTGTGTGTGTGGTGGTTGTGTGTTTCTGTTTAGGAGCTGCTGGCCTTTTGATCAGGGTGGACGATCTCTTTCTTGGTGGTGGTATTCTTCTTTGATGGCGTGGTCTGCAGTGTGCACTGGGATCTTTTGTTACGTGAGTGTGTGTTGGTTTAGGAGAATATTTATTGACTTGTCATCCCTGTGATTTAGGCTGCAGCTCCTTAATGTGAATTATAAGTTTTTTCTTTTGGGTTCAGTGATAATTCTATTTTGTCAATAAAAGTTTCAGATTTTTTATGCCGGTGTCTCCACAATTTCTTCGCCACTGGGTAGGGAACCTGTGTTAAAGGTTCTTCTAAGTAAGATTCCTTGGGTGGAACTCCCAAGGTGGCGTAGTCTGGCAATATTTGCTAAAAGTTAAGTAACGGCCGCGAGGCGACACACACGCTCACCTTGCCATATCTCTGGTATGCTCTTCATGCCACATTGGAAACCAATTGTTCCCATTAATTCTCTGACATACATATTACTGTAACTGTCAGTCACATCTGTCTTCATCTCTGTCTGTGTTTCTCTCTTGTCTCTCATTGTAACAGGTTTTTGTCTAGAGCTGTTGTGTTTCCTGTGACTGTGGGCTGCAGAGCACAGTAATACAGAGCAGAGTCTGATACAGATGCAGAGGAGATCTCCAGATACACACGGCTTTCCTTCTTTTCAACTTTAACACTGAATCGTGGATCTACATCAGACACCCGAGCTTCTTTTTCATTACTGTGAGTGAGTACCAGAAATTCAGGTTTTGATCTTCCATGCTGACGGTACCAGTGGAGATAATCTGAAGCTGAAGAGGAATAAATGCAGGATAATGAAACATTTGAACCCTGATCCTCAAATACATCTATTTTGTCTGGTTTGATGTCATTTCCGAAGACTGCAGCTGAAAAATAAAAAGCACACACAGCTTTTTAGTGAGATTGTTCTTTAGTAAAACTCATTGTTGACAAAAATAAACAACCAAATGAATATACACACCTGCTGAGACACAGAAGAGAATAACTGAATGAAGATCCATTATACTGCACAAGTGTTCACTCAGAGAAGAGTCAGACTGTCTCTGTCAGACATCACTACATCATGTCAGATCTGTGAACACTGAGTCCTCTCCTCTATAAGCCCGTCATTCACACCTGAGCTACAAAACAGAAGCCAATTACTCTCATTAATGTCTGTTCTAGTGTTTTGTGTTGTAATTTAGGCTGTTATACATGTAATAAACCCTGTAAGTCCTGGAAAAACAATTTCTCCTGCAGTTTGATCAGTCCCACAGTTTCCACTGCATTTGATACATTTGGTTGTATTCAATTAATGTTCAATTTAAAATTTTCACTCATGCAGGTTATTCAATTTTACATCTCCAATATAATATTCAGGTCCTACCATAGTGTTTTTGTAGTGGAAACCCGAGAGCTTTCTGACCCCACATAGACAACAACACAATGGCCACTTTCAAGGCACAGAAAGGTAGTAAAGAGATTGTTAAAATAGTCCAGCTTCCTTATATCTGCCTTGGCATTTGGGACAGGGCTCCACTCCATCCCCTCGTGTTCCCACAGGGATGGACTCAATGATCCTGGTCATACATTTCACTGAGCTCCAGCCACAGGTCCATAATCAATCAACAGAAACCACTCAACCACATGACACTGAACCAAAACACACGCTAAACACACCCAGAACAAACACAAGAACAGAACACTCGTTACTGTTATTCTATCTTTCATGTCAAAACACAGTCTTTAACAATGTATCATTACCAAATGTGTTGATTGTCAGTGGACATAAATTTGATGCATGAAATCAAAAATGAGAATTAATCTGTATGTAAGATAAAATTCATAGATTGCAGGATTATACTATTGGAAAGACTCACAAAATGAAAAGACAAAGTCCCTTCTGTCTCACTTTGAGTCACACAGCGCCACCTCCTGGCAAAACAGTTTTCTGTACAATTTCAGTCCAATGGGAGATGTGAACCTTTGACTATATGAATTTATATGTTATGACCTGTTTCAGCAAAAGGACAGACTATTGCAGTGATGATGGATTGGCATTTGGGACAGGATGAAGTAAGATTGATCTTTCTTTAATGATGGCATGGGAGGTTTTGTATGATGCCGTTGGGTTTCCTGTCACTGTGGGCACCAGGGCACAGTAATACAGAGCAGAATCTGCCTGTACAGCAGAGGAGATCTTCAGATACACACGTTTAGTATCTTCATGAACTTCAGCAGAAAATCTGTCTGGTCTATGTTCACTCATAGCTCCACGTGGGAAGATGTAAAGGAGTTGTTGTGTCTCCTCAGGTTGTTGTGCGGTGTTGTTAACCCAACACTTGGTTAGAGACTGCAGGAGAGCCAGCAGAGCCGTTAACCCAACAGACCCAACACTTGGTTAGATGTAATGTAATGTATTGTTTTATATGAATTAGCTGGCTCAGTGATTCTCACATCAGTTTGAAGCAAAAACTCTAGGCAACATCACCCATTAGGCTAAGTATTGTGGACACAAAACAGGTAAAGGGCCCCAAAACAGCTCTGACTCAACCCAACAGGAGTGGCTCTGAGAGACACTTAATGAAGTACAAAGAGTCCTAATGTCGAAAGAGTGTGAGATCTCAGCACCCCTACAACACATGATAGGCCAACTTACCTGACCTCCCTCTACTGGCTCCCTATTTTACTGCATCATGACAATTAAGACATTATTTTAAGAATGTATTTGTGTATAAAAGGAACCACATGGAACATGATATCTAAATATATTGTTAATGTTTCCTGACGTTTTTCGTTTAACAGGCCTAAATTAAGCTCACACAGGTGTCACCACATATTTTATTACATTCATGCTGGATAGATTGGGGTTTTGATTGTGGTTTTCACTAGATCGGTTCAAACTGAAAAGAGCTTCAGGTTTTTGTACGACATGTTTCATGTTTTGTGTCACTGGGCTCCAACTCTCAGAGCACAATAATAGAGAGCTGAATCTGACAGACGTACATCAGTAATAGTGAGTTCAGTGGATGATCGAGATGTAGTCGACTGAAACCGAGGGTCAGAAGTGTGTTCATAAGCACTCGAACTCAGTGATCGAGCACCTTTATACAGTAAATACTGCGGTTCTGTGTTTGGATACTGTCTGTACCAGTAAAGAATAACATAGTCACTGCTTGTACTGTATGAGCAGCTCAGCGTGACAGTTTCTGTCTCTTTAGTGTTTTTGTCTGTCCCTTTATCTGGCTCAATGTTGTCTCCAGTCACCAAACCTGTCAACAATAAAAGTGAGTTTTGATTTGTCAAAGAAAGTTGACAAAATAATACTGCAAACACGTTTCATAGAGTATTTTACAGAAATGCAAATGACTAAATGAATATAAATGTAACACAAACACACAGTAGATCTTTATGTCGAGAGTTTCATGAGTTACTCAGTAAATAGTGTACCTGTTCCCACAATGAGAATAAGTATGAGGCGAGTGTCCATGATGAATGAGATCAGCTCAGCTCTCTGTTGAGGCTCTCAGTGCTCTGAGCTGGAAGAGACTTTACACACACTCACACACACACACACACGCACACACACACACACACACACACACACGCACTCACACACACACGCACTCACACACACATCTCTCACACTCTCTCTCTCACGCACACACACACACACACACACACACACACACTCAACACTCACACACACACACGCATGCACACACACACACACGCACACACACACACACACACACACACACTCCTCCTCGCTGAACTTCCTGCTGCTGTTTATGATGTTCATTGAACTGTGTTAAATAACTATACAATTCTTATTTTATTTTAAATATTTTGGATATAACACACAACATGAGAAGAATGTGAATTAAAATGTGTAGATGGCGTTCATCTGTCTGAATGTGTGCACACATGATAGTGGTGATGATGGTGCATGCAATGGAGTATTTCTACAGGAAACATTAATGTTCAAAACTCTAGTCAATAAGCGCCACAATAAAGTCCAGCTATTGGCCAGAGAAACACACTGTACAGCGCACTATTATAGCAATGTTCTTCATTGATCATTATTATTGGCTCTGTAAGGGTGGATCCTCTACAGCGGTTCTGACTGCAGGGTTGCCGAATGACTAAAGAAACGTTATCAGCAAGATGATAGAAAACTGTACATTTCTCGTCTTTACCACCCACTGCAGCTTATACCAACGACGGAAATAAGCGCAGTTACAATAGCTAAACGTGGGAGAGCGTGGCTATAATGTGACTATATTATATTGCAATAGGTAACACTTCAAAGTCAATACCAAATCAAAACTAGTTAGCACATCATTTGTAGTTGAAAGAATTTAATGACAAAATCTAGTTATGGTTACACTTAAAATAGTTACAAAATAAATGTATGAGATGATGAAAACTTATACCATTAATCGTACCCAGCATGAATTTTACCTGAGAGAGAGAGAGAGAGAGAGAGAGAGAGAGAGAGAGAGAGAGAGAGAGAGAGAGAGAGAGAGAGAGAGAGAGAGAGAGAGAGAGAGAGCCAGAGAGAGAGAGAGAGATTCCTTGATCATGGACTGAGACCCTAAAGAAGAGACCAATCAGAGCAAACTTCAAGAAGAGTGACCAAAGAGAAGGGCCCCAAGAAGAGAGATGGCCAGAGAATAAAAGAGCCAAAGCAACAGTTACAATCTTTGTTTATCTATTCCTTGATCATGTGACTGAAACCCTAACGTGAGCCATTCAAACTGACCAATCAGACCAAACTTCCTGTTGTGTGTTATCTTCAGGTGTGACCTTTGGCCTACAGGCCTTCAGCATTTCTTTGTCTTTAGGAATTCCAAAATGGCCCTCCTGGAGAGAGATGGGGGTTGAAACCAGTAAAGCAAATGTCTTTGTTCATTTTCAAAAATCAAATATCTTTGATTATTTTCAATTCTTTCAGTCCAAAAGCTCTTGGCACCATTGGCCACAAGTCATTGAGTCCAAAGGTGGCACAGTCCCAAAGACATGCTTTCTGTTGTGTGTAGAGTTCTGTTTTTGTTGTTTCTGGAAACATTAAAAATAAATTGCCTTATAACAAAACAACAATCATTGTTGGCTTAAATCCCCTTTTCATGAAGAGTATCAGCAAAATATTCAGTGTAACCAAATACAGAAATTCAATTCCATAGATGTCCAAAAACATTGTTGCAAGTCAAATGGACAAAATACAAAGACTCAGAAATCAAATAAGTTCAAAATCAAATGCATTGTTACAATACAATGATAAAATAAATGTTTGCACTTAGGTAAGAATGAGAAATGCATAAATTCACGTAAATTTTTGATATTTAACTTGGTGAGACACATAATAACTAACTGATTTAGTAAATCTGAAGAAAAACAAAAACATTAACTGGGAGAAATTCACAGTTATAATACAGTCTAGATGTAAAGACTTAAATAAAATAGAATACATTTTGTGAGGCTGATGTAGATTTGACTTTGTCTGTGAAGATCAAATCTATGTGGCTGCATTTAGCTGTGGCTATGTGTAAATCATGCCCCAAACATGGTGAGGAGGGTTTACAGTTGTGATGCAAATTTGGTCCTGTTGAAACAGGAAGCCAGCATGAGAATGTGAGTGAAGTGTGGTCTGGCTCAAACCAGTGTTTTTGTTAGGGAGCATGATAAAGTGCAAAGGTCAAAGGTACTGAATCCTGCTGTGATGAAAGCATTTTCATGGTTAATGCAGTTGTAAATTACACTGTAGCCACATGGCAATTCTGTGCTCCTGTACATGGTTTTACTGCAGCTATATGGAAAATAGCAGAGTTTCCACTCAGGAGACAAACAAATTCAACATAGAAACACATGAAACTGGAAATGGCTAAACAATTCCAGTATTAAAGTTATTCCAATTTTCACAAGATACATGGCCTAGAATGCAAAGCATCAACAACCTTTATCCTAAGTGTTTCATACAACACTTAAAGTAAAGCAATCATGTGTTTTAAAGAATAAACTTAACTAGTCTATGTGTATATATTAACACAAACAACTATAATGTGTGTTCAATGCGCACAATGTGTTTAGTACAATTACAAATTTGAAAATACAAACAGGATCATTGCAATTTAGATGTTTAACTATTAAACTCACTGCTATGAGACTGCTAGTCCACTAGCCAGTGAGGTTAATAGCTGAAGGCCTTGCATGAACACTGCGGTTAACTCACTGAGAGTTTTACCTGCAAATGAGCGCTGATCTTTACTCTTAGAAAGTGATTTCCTAGTTTTCTGAAAATAAGGTGGAGGTCGACCTTTACCCAGTGACCAGCATCTCTCCTCTGAATGGCCTATTTTTCTACAGGAACTGCAAACCCTGTTCTCTTTGCCATAGGGTTGAATGCTATGTTCTCCTGGAGTTTGAGGATTTTCATGACTCTCTAATGCTTGTACACCATGCGTACTGGTACATGACTCTGCGCTATTACGGTACTGCATCACCTTCTTGAGTTGCACATGCATTTTCTGAACTAAACGTTTCAGATTCATTAGAGCAAGTCAGCTCATCTAAGAAGTGAACATGCTTTTTAGTCCCATCGCTGTTAAGCGTTTTGGGAGACATGAACTTTTTAGCATTTAGCTTAGCCTTGAGATCTGCAATGGTCTCCTTGTGATTTTGACACTTTTCAGTCAGGGCGAACTGCTCAGCTAGTGATTTATCTAGCTGTGCTTGAAGATCTTGAATCTTTGCCTCAGACTTTTCTGCTTCTGCATTTTTAGAATGCACTTCTTTACATTTCTCATCTACACTTGATAATAGAAATGGTATCACATTATGTAGCCTTTTAAAACTTATGAAGTTTAAAGCCTCAATTATTTTACCATGTTTTGATTTCTTTTTGGTGTTTGCCAATTATGTCCCACCATCGAATCATTTCATCATCTGAACTTTTAATTCCAATATACTCTGTCTTGAGTTTGGACAAGGTAGGCTCAACTTTTTCACTCCATAAAGCAAACAATAAGTCACTGTTATCAGAAATTTTCCTTCCATCCCAGAGGAGATAATCTGAATATTCTCGGATTGTACAGTAATGGGACTATTGAAGCTATTTAAAACCTTCTAATTTCTGTTTCATGCAATTCATGAACAATGAAAACAGATTTACCAATTCCTTGTAGTATTTGTAGTGTACTTAACATAAAATAAATGTATTTCAAATTCATTTTGGTGCATTTATTTTTCACTAGGCAGATGCTACAATCATTGCTTTGAAATTACAAGAAAGAAACAATGTTAAAGATTATTAAATGATTTAAACTAATATGTTTGCATTACTTTCCAGGCAGTGAAGTTGCATCTGAAGTTGGGTTAAGTTTTTGACATTTTCACATGTAAGATCCAAATGAAATCTAGTAGCACCAGATGAAATGAAATGTTGATGGCCGATTGTCAGCTTGGTGTGTCCTTTAAACTTAAAACAAAAGTAAAGGTTTCACAATTTGTATCAAATGTTTCATGAAATGTATTTTACTGTAAAGCACATGTTCCAGTTCATTATCATATCCTCTCTTCTCTTCTCTTCCTGCACTCCTAAACTGTTCAGCAGGTGTTTCCACATTCTGATATTTACAGTCTCAGTGGTACATGTGGTATTATACTCATGTGATTACTGACTTTCAAAGCAATAATGGTGTGTGTGAGTTTTTGTAAAGTGTCTCAGGCACTTTGTGTCACTGGGCTCCAACTCTCAGAGCACAATAATAGAGAGCTGAATCTGACAGAGTTACACTGTTAATAATGAGTTCAGTGGAGGTGTGGGATGTAGTCGACTGAAATCCTTCTGGTATATTCTCATAACTGCTGTATGATCGAGCACCTTTATACAGTAAATACTGCGGTTCTGTGTTTGGATACTGTCTGTACCAGTAGAGATAAACATAACTGCTGTTAGTATCATCAGCGTCACAGACTCTCCTTCTCTCCTGATTATATTAGTATCCTTGTCGATTGGTCCAATGCTGTCAGCAAACACACCTGCAATAAAATTAGAGACATCACAATATAACATTAACCCATCAGCCAGTTTCTCTTGCCAAAAACACCATGTGATGTTAAAAGTGCTCATTCTATCACCTGAAACTGTTATGGCAATCACTAGTAGACATCTCTCCATATTGATATTGGTTTAAACAGATTTTGATAATGGTTTTAAGGTTAGCTATGGATCTTTCTTTGAGGTTTGCACATGAGCACTAAACTAAATGTGATAAATGATCAAACGTTTGCATAGATGAATGACTGCAGTGGGAGGGGCTCTGCGGTTTATGAATCGTGTGGGTGTGGTCAGTGACCTCACAATCAATACACAATCCCTTTTTACTTCATACTGTAAAATATAACATCAAATATAACTCATATGAATATCTTTACTTCTATTTTAATTCAGAGTTTAATAACTAAATTGTCACATGACTGTCAGTTTGTGTTGTCTTTGGGCTTGCTGACTTGAAGCAGTGCATGCTGGTTAGAAATTTTGTTCAACTTGAGGCAGCGCCGACAGCACGTGACTGTGACGTATTTCAACAAAGTGCCGCGAGAGCGATTCGAAAGCAGCAGCTGGTTCATTCTGCACAGCTTCTCCAGAGCGGCTGCACGAGCGCTAATGATGACACGGCTGTTCCACAATTGGCTCTGATGATGACACGGCTGCTCCACGATTGGCTCTAATGACGACACGGCTGCTCCACGATTGGCTCTGATGACGACACAGCTGCAGCTGCTCCACGATTGGCTCTGATGATGACACAGCTGCTCCGCGATTGGCTCTGATGACGACACGGCTGCTCCACGATTGGCTCTGATGATGACACGGCTGCTCCACGATTGGCTCTGATGACGACACGGCTGCTCCACGATTGGCTCTGATGATGACACGGCTGCTCCACGATTGGCTCTAATGACGTCACGGCTGCTCCACGATTGGCTCTGATGACGACACAGCTGCAGCTGCTCCACGATTGGCTCTGATGATGACACGGCTGCTCCACGATTGGCTCTAATGACGACACGGCTGCTCCACGATTGTCTCTGATGACGACACAGCTGCAGCTGCTCCACGATTGGCTCTGATGATGACACAGCTGCTCCGCGATTGGCTCTGATGACGACACGGCTGCTCCACGATTGGCTCTGATGACGACACGGCTGCTCCACGATTGGCTCTGATGATGACACGGCTGCTCCACGATTGGCTCTGATGATGACACGGCTGCTCCACGATTGGCTCTGATGAGGACACGGCTGCTCCACGATTGGCTCTGATGATGACACGGCTGCTCCGCGATTGGCTCTGATGACGACACGGCTGCTCCACGATTGGCTCTGATGACGACACGGCTGCTCCGCGATTGGCTCTGATGATGACACGGCTGCTCCGCGATTGGCTCTGATGATTTACACGGCTGCTCCGCGATTGGCTCTGATGATGACACGGCTGCTCCGCGATTGGCTCTGATGATGACACGGCTGCTCCGCGATTGGCTCTGATGACGACACGGCTGCTCCACGATTGGCTCTGATCAGTGATCACATGTGTTTCGTGTTTATTCTAAAACCTTCTGTTCCACTAATGCTCACAAATAATTTTTTATAACAGTAAAACCTCTTTTCATGTAGTCGCGATGTTATATTATGTCATGTTTATCAAAATAAAACTGATAAAAAATGTAGACCCCACTTCATTGATAGTGTAGGCTTATATGTTGACCTTTATTCTTGTACAAACGCTGTATTAAGCAGTACAGAAAGTATTGAATGAGAATGTCTTCTGAAACATCTGTGCATTTGACAAATATAGCATTTATTTCACTTCAGCTGTGATAAAGTATGCAAACACAGCGCGAAAGGCCACTACAGAAGCAGAAAGTGTCCGACTTCACGTCTCTGTTTGCAGCTCCTCCCCGCCTGCACACGGCTACTCTCGCTGACCGGTTATATCCAGCCGCAGCCGATGTCCAACACACCTTTTCTGTTTCCTTTGTCTTAGTTTTCCCACCACGTGTCTGTTTCTTTGGTTACCCCCGTTAGTTTAGTTCAGCTGTGTCCTGTTAATTATCTCATTTCTGTTTGCTATTTAAGTTCTTCCCTTTTCACTCAGTCTTTGTCTGGTCACTGTTATGTTAGATGTGTTGTGCCTGTCTGCTTGTCTTTGAAGTATTTACAATTAAACTACGTTTGGGAACTGTATTTATGTCTTTGTCTTCCTGCTGCTCACACTTTTGACATAAATGTGATAAAAACTTTCACACTCACCCAAATTGGCAAAGCAGTTTCTTAGCATTTATGGCAAATGTGTGGCCATCTGTGTTTAAGGCAATACTAACTTCTTCCAGACTATTCGCCTATTCAGTTTTCTAAAATATACTCATATATATATATATATATATATATATATATATATATATATATATATATATATATATATATATATATATAAATATAAATATATATGTCTAAATATATATAAATAAATATATGTATCATTCAAGCAGAAGGTTTTCATGACAAGAGTTTAGTGATTGTGATTGCTTAACAGGACTGAATGAGTTCGAGGCGCACGATTTCCTCGTGTGAGACTGTCTTTACTATAAGAGAGTCTCTTTGAACGAATGTGTGTGTGTGTGTCACTCAAACCAGCAAAAGAGAAAACCATCATCTCAATCAGACTGAGCTTTGCTGTTTGGTGCTTGTGCGATATCAAACTGATGTCAGAAGTGAACATATGCAAGTTTGAAGTGTTTAAGGTTTCTGTTCATCATTTTAAGCGCATGTTAACCGTTTGAGAAAACCAATGAAAGAAACATAAAAGACATAATACAACTAAAAGTGTATTATATAATGTATATTACATAAATATAATGTTGTATGAACCATTTATGTTAAATGTATAGAAAATTCTACAATAAGGTTTAGAAATGTGAGCCCGAAAAAGTCTGGGATTCAGAAATGGCAAATGTGTAGAAATGAGTTAAACAGCACTACTAGATGCTCACAAAGCGTGCGTGTGTGTGTGTGTGTGTGTGTGTGTGTGTGTGTGTGTGTGTGTGTGTGTGTGTGTGTGTGTGTGTGTGTGGACATCCTGGATCGTCAGAGGAACTGTTCCTAATGTGGAATCCAGTTTTGCATGAAATCTCTCCTTAAATTCAGGCTCTGTTGTTCCTTTCCCAATGGAAAATTCACTCAGCATGAATGTTGGGGATCTGTATGGCAGCTGTTTGTACCAGAAGAGATAAGCATTTGCAGCGCTCATGAGGGTATAATTACACAATAAAGTCACTTGATTTCCCTCAGCTGAGGTTTCTCTTAAAGGCTGATCAACACTGTCCTGTCCCCAGCACACTGGAAGAGATGGGACATCAATTAACTAATAATTCAACAGTGTAACTAAAGTCAGAATCAATTAATCAGATTAAATCAGAAGTAAAATCACAGTTATTGGATAGATGAGAGATTAAATGATAATGTAATGTTTAGTCACATTTGTCAAGCTTTGATTTACTAAAGTCATGGGATGTTATATTATAGTAGAATATGTATTATCTATTATTTGGATCTCTTTCACTTTCTTTAATTTGCCTTTATAACACAGGTTATTGTGCGGTGTTGTTGTGTCTCCTCAGGTTATTGTGCGGTGTTGTTCTGTCTCCTCAGGTTATTGTGCGGTGTTGTTCTGTCTCCTCAGGTTATTGTACGGTGTTGTTGTGTCTCCTCAGGTTATTGTGCGGTGTTGTTCTGTCTCCTCAGGTTATCGTGCGGTGTTGTTCTGTCTCCTCAGGTTATCGTGCGGTGTTGTCGTGTCTCCTCAGGTTATCGTGCGGTGTTGTCGCGTCTCCTCAGGTTATCGTGCGGTGTTGTCGCGTCTCCTCAGGTTATCGTGCGGTGTTGTCGCGTCTCCTCAGGTTATCGTGGCGGTGTTGTCGCGTCTCCTCAGGTTATCGTCGCGGTGTTGTCGCGTCTCCTCAGGTTATCGTGGCGGTGTTGTCGCGTCTCCTCAGGTTATCGCGCGGTGTTGTCGCGTCTCCTCAGGTTATCGTGGCGTGTTGTCGCGTCTCCTCAGGTTATCGTCACGTGTTGTCGTGTCTCCTCAGGTTATCGTGCGGTGTTGTCGCGTCTCCTCAGGTTATTGTGCGGTGTTGTTGTGTCTCCTCAGGTTATCGCGCGTGTGTCGTGTCTCCTCAGGTTATTGTTGTGTCTCCTCAGGTTATTGTGCGGTGTTGTCGTGTCTCCTCAGGTTATTGCGCGGTGTTGTCGTGTTTCCTCAGGTTATTGTGCGGTGGTGTTGTGTTTCCTCAGGTTATTGTGCGGTGTTGTCGTGTTTCCTCAGGTTATTGTGCGGTGTTGTCGTGTTTCCTCAGGTTATTGTGCGGTGTTGTCGTGTCTCCTCAGGTTATTGTGCGGTGTTGTCGTGTCTCCTCAGGTTATTGTGCGTGTTGTTCTGTCTCTCCTCAGGTTATTGTGCGGTGTTGTTCTGTCTCCTCAGGTTATTGTGCGGTGTTGTTCTGTCTCCTCAGGTTATTGTGCGTGGTGTTGTTCTGTCTCCTCAGGTTATTGTGCGTGTTGTTGTGTCTCCTCAGGTTATTGTGCGGTGTTGTTGCGTCTCCTCAGGTTATTGTGCGGTGTTGTTCTGTCTCCTCAGGTTATTGTGCGGTGTTGTTCTGTCTCCTCAGGTTATTGTGCGGTGTTGTTGTGTCTCCTCAGGTTATTGTTGTCTCCTCAGGTTATTGTGCGGTGTTGTTGTGTCTCCTCAGGTTATTGTTGTGTCTCCTCAGGTTATTGTTGTGTCTCCTCAGGTTATTGTTGTGTCTCCTCAGGTTATTGTGCGGTGTTGTTGTGTTTCCTCAGGTTATTGTGCGGTGGTGCTGTGTTTCCTCAGGTTATTGTGCGGTGTTGTTGTGTTTCCTCAGGTTATTGTGCGGTGGTGTCGAGTTTCTGCATTGCTGAGAGATTATTTTAACATATTCTAATGAATGTGTCTCTCTGTCTTTACTGTAGCTCTGCTTCCTCTCTGCTGCTCTTCTCTTGATATTTCAGGTCTTCAATAGGTCTCTCATGGCACACCGTTGATGCCACTTTTAAAGGATGCTGCCCCCCAGTGGTAAACTGTCAGACTGTTCTAAAGACATGCAGTGAAAATTAGTGATGAAAGTGTGTCAGCCTAACAATCATTTACTGATTTGAATAATATAAATTGATAATGTTCTATGTGTAAGCCATAGTAAAGAGATGTGTTTTTAGTCTAGATTTAAACTGACAGAGTGTGTCTGCTTCCCGAACAATGCTAGGAAGACTGTTCCAGAGTTTAGGTGCTAAATGGAAAAGGATTGACCGCCTGCAGTTGATTTTGATATTCTAGGATTATCAACTGGCCAGAGTTTTGAGACCGCAATAGATGTGATGGAGTATAATGCGTTAAGAGTTCGCTCAAGTACTGGGGAGCTAAACCATTTAGTGCTTTGTTTTTTATTCCATTTCCCGTATTCCCTGCCTTCCCTGCGTATCCGCGTATCCGCAGTCCGGACTGCGTTGTTACGGTTCAGTTCCTCAATCTGTATCACTCTGATCTAATTCCTTCAAACGGTCACACACAGCCCCGAAGCATTCCTTAATTTCCACAGACAGCGGCTGGGTGAATTCGCTTGCAGCTGTCTTACCAATCTTCCGATAGGTCAGGGCAATCCCAAAGCCAAAGAATAGGAACCCCGCCATCAATAATCCAATCATGTATAAATCTTCCGCATCCTCCACGGACAGAGCCTCCAGGCACAGGACTTGCCAGTTGTTCCATGCGCCCTCACGCACTCCTGCAGCAAAGGTCCCGTCCGGGCAGGTGGGTTCTCTCCGGGCACCCTTCCTTAGTGAGAAAATCCTATCGATCGCGCTGATTGACCAGTTAATCAATTCCATTTCAGTATTTTCAGGAGTCCAGCAAGCAGCGGGTCAGAGAGAAAGAGAATAGACAAAATACTAAAGCGCCAGAGCACAGCGGAGCAGAGAGAAAACACGTCTGCACTGTATGAGACAGAGGAGGAAAAATTACATAAAATTCCTAGTCATCCAATGTTTTATATCAGCTATTCATTCCGTTAATCTTGTGAATTGGTAAGTTTCATCAGGGTGAAGAAATATAGAGCTGAGTATCATCAGCATAACAATGAAAACTAACGCCATGCTTCCTAATGATATCTCCCAGTGGTAACATGTACAGGGTGAAGAGCAACGGTCCTAGCACCGAGCCCCCGCGGTATTCCATACTGAACTTGTGATCGGTGTGACATCTCTTCATTTACTGTTCACTGTTAAATTGATAACGGTCAGATAAGTATGATTTAAGCCATGCCAATGCAGTTCCACTAATGCCAACATAATTTTCGAGTCTATTCAAGATTCAAGAGTTTTATTTGTCACATACACAGTTATATACAGAATATACAACCGGCAGTGAAATGTAAACAGGTCTGCTCCATGGACAGTGCAAATTCACAGTTAAAAACACGAGGAAATTATAATAGAAATAGAATAAAAAAAGTACTATATATTATAAATAAATCAAGTAATAAAAAAAGTAAACAATAAAAATAAAGAAGTGGAATAAAATAAGTGGAGTAAACTGTGCTATGTCAATGGTCATGTGATGTTAAGTGACTTAGTTCAGGAGTCTGATGGCCTGGGGGAAGAAGCTCCTCCTGAGTCTCTCAGTTTTGGCCATCAGGCTTCGGAAGCGCTTACCAGATGGCAGCAGCGTGAAATGAGGGTTTGCAGGGTGATTAGAGTCCTTGATGATCTTAGTAGCTCTACCTTTGCAGCGTTTGGTGTAGACGCCCTGCAGAGACGGGAGAGCTGATCCTGAGATACGCCGATAAGCGCATGACTCCTTTGCAGGGCTTTGCGGTCATGACTGGTGCTGTTCCCATACCACGCTGTGATGCACTGAGTTAAAACACTTTCTATTGCCCCCAAATAGAAAGTTTTCAGGATAGCTGGTGAAACCCTGAATTTCTCAGCTGGCGCAGGTGGTACAGTCTTTGCCTGGCTTTTTTCACCTGTGTCTGAATGTGAGCAGTCCAGGTCAGGTCCTCAGAGATGTTTACTCCCAGGTACTTGAAGCTGCTCACTCTCTACTGGTGACCCGCTGATCATGAGGGGGGAGTATGTCCGTTGCTGCCTCTTCCTGAAGTCCACAATCATTTCTTTGGTCTTGCCAACATTCAGAGAGAGACAGTTGTCCTGGCACCATGATGTTAGATGCTCCACCTCGTCCAGGTATGCCGCCTCATTGTTGTTGGAAATGAGGCCCAGGACAACAGTATCATCAGCAAATTTGATGATAGAGGTGGAGCTGTGTGTGGACAAACAGTCATGTGTGTAGAGAGAGTAGAGCAGGGGACTCAGGACACAGCCCTGTGGAGCTCTCACACTCAGGGTGATGGAGGTGGAGGTGAACTGGCCTATTCTCACCACCTGAGGCCTGCCAGTGAGGAAGTCCTCAATCCAGTGGCAGAGAGAAGGATTCAGGCTGAGATCCAGGAGTTTGAGGTTAGCTTGATGGGAACTATGGTGTTAAAGGCTGAGCTATAGTCAATAAATAGCAGCCTTACGTAGTTCCCACTTTTGCTGTCGATGTGAGTGAGGGAGGAGTGGAAGACATGAGAGATGGCATCTTCAGTCGATCTATTGGGACGATAGGCAAACTGAAGAGGGTCCAAAGTGTCAGGAATGTAGGCACAAATGGTGTTTTTAATGAGTTTCTCAAAGACCTTCATGACTATAGACGTGAGAGCCACTGGACGATAGTAATTTAGGCAAGAGGGTTTACTGTTCTTAGGGACAGGGATGATGGTGGATTTTTTGAAGGAGGTGGGGACAACAGATGTAGCGAGGGACTCATTAAAGATAGGTGTAAACAACCCGGCGAGCTGATCAGCACAAGACCGCAGAACACGACCTGAAATACCATCCGGCCCGGCAGCTTTCCTGACGTCCACATGCTTGAGTGCCCTCTGAACTTCATCCTCCGAGACAGAGATCACGTGATTGTTGCTGCTCTGAGTAATTTCCTCTGACGCGCCACTTGGCGGAGTCGCGTTGCCGCGATTACAATCAAAGCGAGCGTAGAAAGAGTTTAACTCATTCACAAGTAATGGGTCAGCTCTGACCTCTGCAGAGGATTTAGATCCAAAAGAACAGATGGACCTCAGACCCTGCCACATGCGCCGCGAGTCGTTGAGTTGGAAATGAGACTCCACTCGATGCCTATAACGGAGCTTTGCGGCTTTAACTGCGCGTTAGAGAGCATATCAGGATGATTTGTAGTCATTCATATTCCCCGATAGGAGACCGGCGTTGTATGCAGCAGTGCGTGTGTTCACTGCAGCGCAGATTGAATTGTCCACCCACAGTTTCTGATTTGAGAAGGACGTTATTGTTATTGTTTGCGTGGCTTGTTCTGTAAGCGTGTTGATGAAGCAAAGCGCTGTAAGGTCCATCCGTTAGCCCAAGGACGGAATCTAACGGCCTGGTCGAAGGACTTCTGCGTGTTCGCCTTCTCAGCACTTCTGTTGGATTCACTTAATTTATGACCATCGAATTTTAAATCTGACTCATGAATAATTTGATCTTACTCCAATTCTTTGTAACTTTGTTACATTTGTTACATTTGTAACTTAACAGCTGATCATAAGTTTAGTTGTGATTTAATTTAGATCTTTGATTTCTCTTAGTATCTCTTAATTTCAAATACTGCTCCTCCATGGGACCCGGAGTCGCTTAGAGGATAATGCTCGCGATTATAATTACATTACCTCACGGACGCAAATTAGTCAGTTCTGATATTACAGAGGATTACAGAGTGAACTATTTTACCTTTTAAGTGAGTCGCACATGCTTACTCATAACAGAAAGTGTAATTTTAGCAATAGTCACGTAAAGCTGCAACTTGTTAATAACAGTGACACCCAGAAATCAGATTGCCCTCATGCTTAGCGCCATGCTCCGGTCATGGGGTCCTCGGTATGAATTTGCCCTGACAGAAAGATTTACGGAAACTCCTACAACTCTCATGCGACACTACTTGAGTAATGATTTATGAAACATACAGAATAAATCAAGATTAATATTTATTTTGGCCAGACAGAACTTAAAGAACATAATTAAACATGAATCCATGGTACACAACTTTCAGCATAAAATACAATTAAGTAATATGAAAATAGTTTCAAAGAGTCATATCTGGCACAATACATACAGTGTGTGTGTGCGTGTCTCTTATGACACCGACACAACACTGCATGGGGCTTCTGTCTACAGAATATTCCCAAATGGCAGCCCTGCTACCCTTCCTTAAATACCCAGACCAGAACAAAGGGTTGTAACTATTTGCAACACAAACACCTAGTTTGGGGGGGAGAAGATCAGATATCTTTGGAGAGACCACTCAAAAGAGAGAACACAGTCTCATATGTTTCAATCTTTCTAACCCTATCAGTGACTTCAGTGATGTTGAGACCATTTTACCAATCGCACTATGACCTTTAAAAAGACACCAGACATGAAAGGGATAAAACAATAGATTCACAAGATAAATCATATGTAGTATATCTGCATTCTGGGACTTGAATCAGGGGGAAGGGGGAAAGGGAGGTAGAGGAGGGGGAGAGGGTTTTGGTCAGGGCGGTGTCCTACAGTTTCTCTGTGAGATCTTCTTCAGATTGAGTTTTATTGTTTTAATGCAGGGTGTTGGATCTCAGCTTTTGTCTTAGCAGTAAACCGGTCCTTACAGACGACACCCTGGCCCCTTGGGACAAATTCATATGAGTTTCCAAGGGGACATATTTGGATATTCCCTGTTTCCATATTTTGGATGTTGTTTCCGTAGTGTTCATGGTGCTGATCCTTGTTAACAGCACAAGTCCATGGGTGCAGGAATCAAGTAGTCACCTGAAATAACAACATTAAGACAGACTGAACATGAAGATGAAAACACTGCAAAACACACCTCTGGCACAGTCCCTTTAGGTGTAAGCGCATCGCGCTGACTGGATGCTGTCGCAATTGGACAGGATATCTATGATCCTGTTGGTCAGGTTTGCTTCCACCTGCACTTGATTGGGATAATTTTCAGTCTGTAGAATGACTTGTTGTCCCAAGTCTGTTGTGTCCATTAGCAGAAAGTGTCAGTGGAAAGTGTCTTTACACTTTGAGGAAGCATCTGTGTCCTGTCCTCCCCAGGATTCTTAGGTAGCTGACCCTTTGAGAAGTCCTCGGTCTCCTTCAAGCAGAAGGTTTGGTTTGCCGGGCAGGTCAGATCTCCATGGGTGAAGGAATCATTTCACTGATGATGCTCCATTGTGTGTGAGACACCTGAACAACTTCTGAATAACCATGCAATAATTGAATAATTGACTTTCTGGTTATTGTGAGATGGGAAAAGAGAGTTGTTGGATAAACACAAGAACATAAGAAAAACAACACATGATAAACTCATGTCAGAAGTGCGAGTGGTAAATACGGTCTCATTTCTCAGGGTCAAATATTTAGTGAGTAGGTCTCATTTGATAGCCAGATTCTTCACTGCCACTGACATGGAAGTGGAATTTAAACGTGGTCTGGATGAATTACAGGAAGGGTAACAAAACATCAATATAACAAGTATATTTACCAGAAGTATGCATAATCAAAATATATCACATAATTAAACATGGAATTACACAATTTAATAATTGTTATTATAAAAGTGTCTATATCAGTTGGTTTTACTTTCAAATCATTACTGAAAGCTAATATTTCAATAAAATCACTTAGAGAATGAGATTTACAGAAACAGAGATTTAAAATCTCTATTTTAGCTTTTGCACTCATCTTCTGTGTATTTGATGTACAGGCTAAGACACACTCAATAAGGTAAGGCAGGTCTGACTGAGAATTGTTTTATTAATTGATAGAAATGCCTGCACTCTGCATCTAACTCTTTTAGATATATTTTCATTGTCATTAGTGATATGTTGGAAACTAGGGGCCCTCCCAGTTTGCAACAATACCAATGACTGGACATAATAAAGATTTTGTCCATCAATTTACTAATCAATTAATTGTCAATCAATTGATGTGTGTTGATAGCCATGCACATGTTTTATGCACCTTACATGGAATACATATAGGAAGTTGACATAGCTGTAAGCCATAAACTTGTTCAACCTAACTGAAAAGGAATTATGAAAATAATTGCCCTTGTCCTATAAGTGTATGAAGGTGAATAATGTATGATAGATTTGCATTATATTAATGATTTTGCCTGGATAGTCCTAAGGATCTATTCCAGGTAGAGATGTTGTGTGGTTTTAGAGTTAAAAGTGTGTGTGTGTGTATGTTGTGTATAGGAGATGGGTGGTGTCTATCCCACCATAATCTGTGTTGTATAATTTAGTTCCAGTTTTTACACTGGGAAGCCATGTAGCTATGTGTGCTGTGGGGTGTGAATGGCTTCATGAAGTATCTTCACTCCCATCTCCTATGTTAAGTTGTGTGTGTGTATGTTGGCTGATGCCGGCCAGCCCAGACCCTTGTGAGTCTGGGTCTGAAGAGTGGCAGCCATCAGCCTGAAAGGAAAACAAACACAGAGAGAGAAACACAGAGAGAAACACAGTCTAATATTGACCTTTATTACAAATTTCACTAAGATAGATGGTGCTATCTTATTTTTTCTTCAATGGCCTTAGCCAGACAGTTGTTGCATATGGCTTTAACCTATTAAGGTTTTATGCCATTATGAGAGAATTTGTTTTAGTTTACAAAGACATGGATCATCATCATGATTATGTTTCTGTAAAGGAAAAAGGTCAAGTAAACTGATTTATAATGGTCAGATCTGACTGCTGGTGTGTAAATGCAGTCAGACCCGTTACACCTTAAGCTGTTGTTGCAGTTGTGTTTACTCAATCTGCTGTATTGTGATCATTATCACACTCAGGTCCCCTGGGGGGATCTCTTTGAATGATGCTGTTTATACAAGCCAGATCTGGGTTTAGAGCAACAGGTTCTTTGGTATTTATGGTGTCTTTCAAACTTTGACCATTTGGATTCTGTGGTGTGTAAACCCTGTGGAGTCAATGTCTGAGATTAACATAACACACAGCTTTTCATTACATTCCCGTAAATAACTTCCCCGATCAGATCCCATCCCATCTAATGCTCCCAGTGAGGAGTTTGCAAAACTTGCACCCCTTTGTTTGTCATTGCATCACAATGGAAAGCTCACACCTCCTCTCTCTCCCTGGGTTTGAGATTGGAATGTAAATGATTAGGTCTTGAATGAATTCAGCCTATTCAAGTTACAGCAATCAGGTTAATCATTTAACTGGGCATTGTAATTTTTCTCATTAAAGATTCTTGCACAAATAGAAGGTAAAGAAGTTCTTTTCTCTTTAGGTTTGTCACTTCAGTTTTCTTTCTTAACATTAGTTTCTTTAACCATCTATGTTCTCCTTCCCATCATTTCAACACTGATAGTGCTCTTGCCGCCTTGTTCCCAATGCACATCCCATCTTTTTACCTTCTGATCCTTCTTCTACTCCTTCAACAATCTTTCATCCTCTAAATAATGCTGAATCATCATGAGATCAAAAGCCATTCTCAGCCATTATAATATAATTTACATTATAATCATAATATAAATCATATTATATTAAAATAGTATGAATTAAAAATAATTTTATTTGCTGGTCTCAAGAGGGTCTCTGCTGAGTCATTTGTCCAGAATCATTTGTTATAATCTCCTGATCTTTCAGATTGGCCCTGCAGCTCCTGCTGTGCTGGCGTGATCATTGTGTGACAGCAACAAGACCAAACTGGAAACCAGTCATCAACTTAGATGCTGTGGACGCTCAATAAACTGCAAACGCTGAGCGCACGGGTCAAATCATTGCTCAATTTAAAGATTTTGTGACTACACAATATAGAATTGGGCACAATTTTTCTTATTTTTAGATATTATCAATTGCATTCTTTGGAGAATCTATTTGCATATAAAAAGAAAAGGTTTGACAAAGACAGGTCTGATGAAGAAAGACAAAGTTCATCTTTGTTCTGTTAATTTTCTCAGTCTCTTTGAGACACTAATGAAGACACAAAAGTGCAGCGATTCCAATGTCTGAAATAAGACCATAGTAAAGCGCTATATTTCACAACACATTTATAATTGTGACATCAGTCCTGACTCAGTTTTGTCCACCTTTCACATTTTACACACAAAGGATTGCAGTGAGATTATTTTCCAGTAAGATTTTGTTCACATCGTTAACGTGGCATTTGTTCTTTTCCTTTGCTGTGTTGTTGCAGCAAAGCAAATAAACAAATGTAACTGGACCTTTAACTTACAGCCTTCTTTTTGAGTACCGAATAAAATTTCTCTTGCTGCGTATGCAAACAAGGAGAATTTTAAAGCAAGGGATATCATTTCTACTCTACGCTGTTGCTTTCATGTTCCTGATAAGCACTTTGGTTGTCTAATTCTCAGGCCTTCATCGGATTTATACAGTATTCAATATATTCCCAACATTTCTAAAAGCAAAAATGGACTTACCATCACAGCTGAAGAAAGAGAAGGAAATCACCTTTCTTGCTTGTTGTAATCCCAATACTTCGCTGAAAAGACACTCGCATCCTGGAGATCACGCTGGGTCACCATTTTGTAAGGTCCATCCATAGCCCAAGGACGGAATCTGAACGGCCTGGTCGGGCTGACTTCTGCGTGTTCGCTTTCTCAGCACTTCTGTTGGATTCACTTAATTTATGACCATCGAATTTTAAATCTGACTCATGAATAATTTGATCTTTACTTCCAATTCTTTGTAACTTTGTTACATTTGTTACATTTGTAACTTAACAGCTGATCATAAGTTTAGTTGTGATTTAATTTAGATCTTTGATTTCTTAGCATTCTTAATTTCAAATACTCGCTCCTCCATGGGACCCGAGTCGCCAGAGGATAATGCTCACATTATAATTACATTACCTCACGGACGAAATTAGTCAGTTCTGATATTACAGAGGATTACAGAGTGAACTATTTTACCTTTAAGTGAGTCGCACATGCTTACTCATAACAGAAAGTGTAATTTTAGCAATAGTCACGAAAGCTGCAACTTGTTAATAACAGTGACACCCAGAAATCAGATTGCCCTCATGCTTAGCGCCATGCTCCGGTCATGGGGTCCTCGGTATGAATTTGCCCTGACAGAAAGATTTACGGAAACTCCTACAACTCCTCATGCGACACTACTTGAGTAATGATTTATGAAACATACAGAATAAATCAAGATTAATATTTATTTTGCCAGACAGAACTTAAAGAACATAATTAAACATGAATCCATGGTACACAACTTTCAGCATAAAATACAATTAAGTAATATGAAAATAGTTTCAAAGAGTCATATCTGGCACAATACATACAGTGTGTGTGTGCGTGTCTCTTATGACACCGACACAACACTGCATGGGGGCTTCTGTCTACAGAATATTCCCCAAATGGCAGCCCCAAGTACCCTTCCTAAATACCCAGACCAGAACAAAGGGTTGTAACTATTTGCAACACAAACACCTAGTTTGGGGGGAGAAGATCAGATATCTTTGGAGAGACCACTCAAAAAGAGAACACAAGTCTCATATGTTTCAATCTTTCTAACCCTATCAGTGACTTCAGTGATGTTGAGACCATTTTACCAATCGCACTATGACCTTTTAAAAGACAATTGACATGAAAGGGATAAAACAATAGATTCACAAGATAAATCATATGTAGTATATCTGCATTCTGGGACTTGAATCAGGGGAAGGGGGAAAGGAGGTAGAGAGGGGAGAGGGTTTTGGTCAGGGCGGTGTCCTACAGTTTCTCTGTGAGATCTTCTTCAGATTGAGTTTTATTGTTTTAATGCAGGGTGTTGGATCTCAGCTTTTGTCTTAGCAGTAAAACCGGTCCTTACAGCGCCACATCCGTGAACTCGCTGACATCAGATGAACTCACCTGGAACATGTCCCAGTCGACGTCATCAAGAGCTTACCAGATGGCAGCAGCGTGAAATGAGGGTTTGCAGGGTGATTAGAGTCCTTGATGATCTTAGTAGCTCTACCTTTGCAGCGCTTTGGTGTAGACGCCCTGCAGAGACGGGAGAGCTGATCCTGAGATACGCTCGATAAGCGCATGACTCTTTTGCAGGGCTTTGCGTCATGACTGGTGCTGTTCCCATACCACGCTGTGATGCACTGAGTTAAAACACTTTCTATTGCCCCTAAATAGAAAAGTTTTCAGGATAGCTGGTGAAACCTGAATTTCTCAGCTGGCGCAGGTGGTACAGTCTTTGCCTGGCTTTTTCACCTGTGTCTGAATGTGAGCAGTCCAGGTCAGGTCCTCAGAGATGTTTACACTCCAGGTACTTGAAGCTGCTCACTCTCTCTACTGGTGACCCGCTGATCATGAGGGGGAGAGCGTCCGTTGCTGCCTCTTCCTGAAGTCCACAATCATTTCTTTGGTCTTGCCAATATTCAGAGAGAGACAGTTGTCCTGGCACCATGATGTTAGATGCTCCACTGTCCCAGGTATGCCGCCTCATTGTTGTTGGAAATGAGGCTCAGGACAACAGTATCATCAGCAAATTTGATGATAGAGGTGGAGCTGTGTGTGACAAACAGTCATGTGTGTAGAGAGAGTAGAGCAGGGGACTCAGGACACAGCCCTGTGGAGCTCTCACACTCAGGGTGATGGAGGTGGAGGTGAACTGGCCTCATTCTCACCACCTGAGGCCTGCCAGTGAGGAAGTCCTCAATCCAGTGGCAGAGAGAAGGATTCAGGCTGAGATCCAGGAGTTTGAGGTTAGCTTGATGGGAACTATGGTGTTAAAGGCTGAGCTTATAGTCAATAAATAGCAGCCTTACGTGAGTTCCCACTTTTGCTGTCGATGTGAGTGAGGAGGAGTGGAAGACATGAGAGATGGCATCTCTCAGTCGATCTATTGGGACGATAGGCAAACTGAAGAGGGTCCAAAGTGTCAGGAATGAGGTACAAATGGTGTTTTTAATGAGTTTCTCAAAGACCTTCATGACTATAGACGTGAGAGCCACTGGACGATAGTAATTTAGGCAAGAGGGTTTACTGTTCTTAGGGACAGGGATGATGGTGGATTTTTTAAGGAGGTGGGGACAACAGATGTAGCGAGGGACTCATTAAAGATAGGTGTAAACAACCCGGCGAGCTGATCAGCACAAGACCGCAGAACACGACCTGAAATACTCATCCGGCCCGGCAGCTTCCTGACGCCCACATGCTTGAGTGCCCTCTGAACTTCATCCTCCGAGACAGAGATCACGTGATTGTTGCTGCTCTGAGTAATTTCTCTGACGCGCCACTTGGCGGAGTCGCGCTGCCGCGACACAATCAAAGCGAGCGTGAGAAAGAGTTTAACTCATTCACAAGTAATGGGTCAGCTCTGACCTCTGCAGAGGATTTAGATCCAAAAGAACAGATGGACCTCAGACTCTGCCACATGCGCCATGTTAGTCGCTGAGTTGGAAATGAGACTCCACCGATGCCTATAACGGAGCTTCTGCGGCTTTAACTGGCGCTGTTAGAGAGCATATCAGGATGATTTGTAGTCATTCATATTCCCGATAGGAGACCGGCGCTGTATGCAGCAGTGCGTGGTGTTCACTGCAGCGCAGATTGAATTGTCCACCCACAGTTTCTGATTTGAGAAGGACGTTATTGTTATTGTTTGGCGTATTTGTTCTGTAAGCGTGTTGATGAAGCAAAGCGCTGTAAGGTCCATCCGTTAGCTCAAGGACTCGAATTCAACGGCCTGGTCGGCTGACTTCTGCGTGTTCGCTTTCTCAGCACTTCTGTTGATTCACTTAATTTATGACCATCGTAATTTTAAATCTGACTCCATGAATAATTTGATCTTACTCCAATTCTTTGTAACTTTGTTACATTTGTTACATTTGTAACTTAACAGCTGATCATAAGTTTAGTTGTGATTTAATTTAGATCTTTGATTTCTCTTAGTATTCTTAATTTCAAATACTGCTCCTCCATGGGACCCGAGTCGCTTTCAGAGGATAATGCTCGCGATTATAATTACATTACTCTCACGGACGCAAATTAGTCAGGTTCTGATATTACAGAGGATTACAGAGTGAACTATTTTACCTTTTTAAGTGAGTCGCACATGCTTACTCATAACAGAAAGTGTAATTTTAGCAATAGTCACTTAAAGCTGCAACTTGTTAATAACAGTGACACCCAGAAATCAGATTGCCCTCATGCTTAGCGCCATGCCCGGTCATGGGGTCCTCGGTATGAATTTGCTCCTGACAGAAAGATTTACGGAAACTCCTAAGCAACTCCTCATGCGACACTACTTGAGTAATGATTTATGAAACATACAGAATAAATCAAGATTAATATTTATTTTGGCCAGACAGAACTTAAAGAACATAATTAAACATGAATCCATGGTACACAACTTTCAGCATAAAATACAATTAAGTAATATGAAAATAGTTTCAAAGAGTCATATCTGGCACAATACATACAGTGTGTGTGTGCGTGTCTCTTATGACACCGACACAACACTGCATGGGGCTTTGTCTACAGAATATTCCCCAAATGGCAGCCCTGCTACCCTTCCTTAAATACCCAGACCAGAACAAAGGGTTGTAACTATTTGCAACACAAACACCTAGTTTGGGGGGGAGAAGATCAGATATCTTTGGAGAGACCACTCAAAAAGAGAACACAAGTCTCATATGTTTCAATCTTTTCTAACCCTATCAGTGACTTCCAGTGATGTTGAGACCATTTTACCAATCGCACTATGACCTTTAAAAAGACACCAGACATGAAAGGGATAAAACAATAGATTCACAAGATAAATCATATGTAGTATATCTGCATTCTGGGACTTGAATCAGGGGGAAGGGGGGAAAGGGGAGGTAGAGAGGGGGGAGAGGGTTTTGGTCAGGGCGGTGTCCTGCAGTTTCTCTGTGAGATCTTCTTCAGATTGAGTTTTTATTGTTTTAATGCAGGGTGTTGGATCTCAGCTTTTGTCTTAGCAGTAAAACCGGTCCTTACAGCGCCACATCCGTGAACTCGCTGACATCAGATGAACTCACCTGGAACATGTCCCAGTCGACGTCATCAAGAGTTTACCAGATGGCAGCAGCAGTGAAATGAGGGTTTGCAGGGCATTAGAGTCCTTGGATGATCTTAGTAGCTCTACCTTTGCAGCGCTTATGTAGACGCCCTGCAGAGACGGGAGAGCTGATCCTGAGATACGCTCGGATAAGCGCATGACTCTTTGCAGGGCTTTGCAGTCATGACTGGTGTTGTTCCCATACCACGCCAGATGCACTGAGTTAAAACACTTTCATTGCCCCTAAATAGAAAGTTTTCAGGATAGCTGGTGAAACCCTGAATTTCCTCAGCTGGCGCAGGTGGTGCCACAGTCTTTGCCTGGCTTTTTCACCTGTGTCTGAATGTGAGCAGTCCAGGTCAGGTCCTCAGAGATGTTTACACCCAGGTACTTGAAGCTGCCTACTCTCTCTACTGGTGACCCGCTGATCATGAGGGGGGGAGTATGTCCGCTGCTGCCTCTTCCTGAAGTCCACAATCATTTCTTTGGTCTTGCCAACATTCAGAGAGAGACAGTTGTCCTGGCACCATGATGTTAGATGCTCCACCTCGCCCAGGTATGCCGCCTCATTGTTGTTGGAAATGAGGCCCAGGACAACAGTATCATCAGCAAATTTGATGATAGAGGTGGAGCTGTGTGTGTGACAAACAGTCATGTGTGGTAGAGAGAGTAGAGCAGGGGACTCAGACACAGCCCTGTGGAGCTCCCTCACACTCAGGGTGATGGAGGTGGAGGTGAACTGGCCATTTCTCACCACCTGAGGCCTGCCAGTGAGGAAGTCCTCAATCCAGTGGCAGAGAGAAGGATTCAGGCTGAGATCCAGGAGTTTGAGGTTAGCTTGATGTGGAAACTATGGTGTTAAAGGCTGAGCTATAGTCAATAAATAGCAGCTTACGTAGTTCCCAATTTTGCTGTCGATGAGTGAGGGAGGAGTGGAAGACATGAGAGATGGCATCTTCAGTCGATCTATTGGGACGATAGGGCAAACTGGAAGAGGGTCCAAAGTGTCAGGAATGTAGGCACAAATGGTGTTTTTAATGAGTTTCTCAAAGACCTTCATGACTATAGACGTGAGAGCCACTGGACGATAGTAATTTAGGCAAGAGGGTTTACTGTTCTTAGGGACAGGGATGATGGTGGATTTTTTGAAGGAGGTGGGGACAACAGATGCAGCGAGGGACTCATTAAAGATAGGTGTAAACAAATTCGGTGAGCTGATCAAAGACAAGACCGCAGAACACGTACCTGAAATACCATCCGCCCGGCAGCTTCCTGACGCCCACATGCTTGAGTGCCCTCTGAACTTCATCCTCCGAGACAGAGATCACGTGGATTGTTGCTGCTCTGAGTAATTTCTCTGACGCGCCATTTGGTGGAGTCGCGCTGCCGCGATTGGCAATCAAAGCGGAACAGAAAGAGTTTAACTCATTCACAAGTAATGGGTCAGCGCTGGACCTCTGCAGAGGATTTAGATCCAAAAGAACAGATGGACCTCAGACTCTGCCACACGCGCGCTCGCGGTAGTCGCTGAGTTGGAAATGACTCCTACTCGATGCCTATAACGGAGCTTTGGCGGCTTTACTGCGCTGCTAGAGAGCATATCAGGATGATTTGTAGTCATTCATATTCTGTATAGGAGACCGGGCGTTGGTGAATGCAGCAGTGCGGTAGCTCACTGCAGCGCAGATTGAATTGTCCACTCCACAGTTTCTGATTTGAGAAGGACGCATGTTATTGTTTCATGCGTGGGCTTGCTCTGGGTAAGCTAGTTGATGAAGCAAAGCGCCGTAAGGTCCATCCTAGCCTAAGGACGGAATCTAACGGCCTGGTCGGCGACTTCGCGCAGGTTCGCCTTCCTGTGCACTTCTGTTGATTCATTTAATCCCATGACCACTTAATTTTTAAATCTGACTCCATGAATAATTTTGATTCTATTTCCACTCTCAGAATTTTGTTACATTTGTTACATTTGTAAATTTAACAGCTGACTGCGGGTTTAGTTGTGATTTAATT